>CM034008.1:13049839-13156665 GCA_019603395.1 Cyrtorhinus lividipennis
TTTCGTGAGCTTAGGCTCCATCCTGGGTCCGCCCTGCCGCTTAAGAGTGAGCCTAGCTTGAGAATAATTATTCTCTTGTTGCTCACGCTGGATAGTAAGTGGAAAATTGCGAATGTTTAAGAAGAAGATGCACAAGGTACAGTACTCCCTCAAAGCCCCTAAAGTCCGCTTGCGGGAATGACATGTAAGTAGGGTTTTTCGAGTCTAGATACAATCAAAAACATCACCTAAGGAAGACAAATATCACGAAAGATGTCAGAGGCAACGACACGATTCCCCTTAAAAATCCCTAAAAAAGTGCGAGAAATCCGAGAGTAAGCCGCGTGTAATGTTCCAATAAATTCAGACCTTGAAATACGTGTCTCAAGTCAAGTGCATCGCAAGTTGACGCATTGCTGCTTGTTCAGCCTCTTCCTCATGGTGTTTCCACAGCGAGTGCATCCAGTTACGACCGACCACCGCCAACGACCAATGGGCCGTAGGGTCATTCCTCATGATACACCTTCTGATACCGGCTTCCCCTATAGGCCAGCTATTTAACCCAACCTTTTTTCTCTTGAGAAATGTTTGATTTAGAACCCACTTTCGCGTTGTTACTTTGAAACGAACGGAAAAACGATTTGCATTTCCAAAGTAATTTACTCGAGAAGACTTCTGATCCTGAGTTAGGCTTAAGTCGTTCATTCGTCGCGTTCATTTTAAGGTTCTTTTGAAGTGCAAGCGGAAAATGCAGGAAATTAGTTGACTCAAGAGTTTGCATCATTCATTTTGATGCGGCTTATTCACGTCCACTTGTTCTTCAATATCCCGGAGTTGTTTCAAAATGATGAATGGCGCCTGTCTGTACTTCTTGAGCCACTCCCTGCATATCCAACCCACGATGGGTAGCTATTTTAGGCTTATTTTCCGCATTGGGCGCATGACTGCAATAGAGAGTAGATTTTAGGCTCACTATACTATATGATGCTATACAAAGATAACTGATCAAGCCTGTATGACCACCATTTATTAGGATTCTGTTTGAGGGATGACAGATTGAATAGCAAGAATAGAATATATCATATCTCAAACTGTAGAATGGAAGAAACAAACCCCATAACGTGTAGTTACCATTACCAATTTAGGTATCTAGAGCTCATGAAACGGCAACCACGGGAACAAATTCATGTGTAAGCCCCCAGGCTTGCTGCCTCCAGAAGGCCAGAAGGGCGGGAGCATGCGCCAGGATGCGCGCGCAGCTCCTGCCTGGATGTCACATTTTGGAGAGAGCTCCAGGGCTTCACTCGTTGCCAAGGCGCCCAACTGGGCAGTCGTTGCCGAGGCGCCCCTTGTTGCTGGGGCGCCCAACATGTTGGAGTCATATATTTTTGTAACCCTGTCGTGCAAGTGCGTCTCACTCAGTCCATCCTGGCTTTGTCCTGTGCTCGCTCTGAAGTGAACTCTGCTACCGTGCTGAAGTCGACCGAAGCTGTAATATTGTGTTCCCCATGCCATGAGATGATAAAGGACTCAAGCTAATTAAGCCTTGCTGTGTACCTTTGGGACAGCGTGCCCCCTCCTGTTTTCCTTCGACGTCGACGCCGTTTTTGTCAGCCGGTATCGTTGCACTTGTTCATTAAATTGTATTTCATGTATATCATAATTTCATGTATCATGTATTAATTGTATTTTATGCTCCACATGTTGTGTCCTTGTTTTCAATTATAATTCATTTTTGTATCAATGTATTTTATGCTCATCCTTGGCATCCCTAGTTGCTCAGTCGTAAGTCTTGGACTTACATTGTGTAACCTCTCGCTAGGTCCATTCAAAACCTCCGAAGAAACCCGAATTAAATTATAACAGATTTTAATTCGAGAGAGGCTTACACATGCACAGAAGGCATTTGACTTTGGATGAGATTTCTAGGGCGAATGGAGGCTCGTTGGGAGAAATCCGGCGAATGAGCGAGAGAATGACTGGACACATTGTTCTGATGCTCTTCCCACAAGTTGTTGCACTGGAAGTTCCCACGGGAGGAATCATAAACTCATGACTTCATTTCTCGCTTCTTTCACCTGACGAAATGATCACCGAAGAAGTTTATTGCACAATGTTCGCGCTAATCTACTGGAACGAGAGCGCAGATCACCTCAAGGAGAGTTATAGAAATGAAGCCCTCGCGCGAAGCACTTAATCAAAAGTCTGGAATATGAAATGGCCTCACCGAGGTGTCAACTCCTATAATCAAATGTACGTGTTTTCTTGCCACGAGTTGTAAATTTAGTTTCCGCGTTTAATCTTCTCATTATTACCTAGGATTCCAAGGAAGGTAAAGCTTCCACGCTCAGCAGACTCAGAATGTTTTCACATTAAATTTCACCCAGATTTCTAATTTTCACTAAAGAAAGTCACAAAGTAATATCTCCATAACCTGTCATTAAAAAACGTTGCTACTTGTTGATCTGCAAAATTGTACAGTAAAAAAGAAAGAAAAAAAAAAGTTAAAGACCCTCATCACAGTGAGCAGGTACACCGAAGATAATTTGTGAGGCTTAGCTCAGGTAGAATAGGATTTCGATTTTTTGACAGATACTTTGTTTCACCCTCCACATTGGGCTCTGACATATTCACTTTACGTTAATCAGGCCGCCTTTCCGATCTTTTCTAATTTTCTTCCCTCGTGCCAACGGCAAACGGAGCAGGTGCATATTGGGTAAGAATATTCATAGCGATTGGTATGAATAATTTTAATCAATAGAAAATATGTATTTATTGGGGGCCTTTTCACGTCTTTTTTGTCAATTAAATAAATTAATTAAGGGACCGGTGCATTTTAAGCCGAACCATTACTAATTAACACTCATAAATGTATAATAATTAATGGGCACCTTTTTCATGCGTAGTTACAGACCAAACCTGAACTAAATAAAGATTTAGACATAAATAAATTGTAAATAACACGTTCGCTGCGGAATTGTTGAGCTCGTTTGAGCTGTGCGGGAGTCATTTGAAATAGGAACGCGCCAGGTGCGTGCGCCGCATGTGGAATGAGATTCGAAGCGAGCTCCTAACCCAGTGCGGCTATGGGATATTTACCTTGGAGTAAACTACTTGCACCGAAGTATTTCGTGTCCTAAAGCGAAGCACTGAAAGAAATCTTGAGGCGGGAACACTGAAAACGATGCAAAATGGCAAGAAAACTTCAAACCAGTTTCAAATTTCGGACTTATATTTTTTAAATATATTCCATGGAAATATATTCCATTTCACTTTCTGGTATACTGGAGGAGCGATCTGAAGTCGAGGCTGCCTTCACGCGCCAGGCGCGTGCGACGCACACAGATTGGAACAGAGCTCACGCGCTGAGCGCGTGACCCGCAGCGAACGTGATAAGCAACTAGAGCACTTGCGTTTGATTATCCAAGCTTGCCTGTTTATTGCGCGAAAAAGTACATAATGCCCGTCCTAATATTTGTTGAACGTGAAGATCAACTTGTACAAACGGCGGTGAATTTAAAGGTTTGCTGCAGTTTGGACCGTCAATAGAATCTTCTTTGAATTGAAAATGCGCCCCCGAACATAGCAAATGTCGTTTCAAGGGAGACCTCTATCCAACTGTCACAGTTACAACATAGCGATGGAGGGCATTTCAACTACGGCCATACAGAAACCGACTGCTTCAGAACCTCTGTTTGAGGCTGCTGAACTGAAAAATACAGCATTCGACAGTCTACCATCTCTGGACTGCCTGCTCGCTGTTGAATTGAAATGGCTTGGGAACGCAAAATTGTTATCCCTCCACAACGTTCATGAAGATTTATTTACTTATTTATATCATTTTTTGCCAAATGAAAGCAGTAGATGTCCTCCCATTTTCCCGGTTGACTTCTCACCATTGGAAATGGCGTGAATAGCCGATCTCCTGTTCATAATTATACTACCCAGTATATCGTGAATATTGAGTGGTCACTCGGAGTTTATTACTAGCCCTCACTACCCATCAGGAAGGCAGTGGTTTCAGCTGATTTGACGTATACTCGAACACACGCCATCTTGGGACGCTGCTTCTTGTTCTTGTCTTCTCGGCTCTCCTCTAAAATACTATGCTTCGCAAAAATCCCATCTTCTGAATTCATCCTGTTTTGTATACTTGGTTTCCTCACCTCTACTGAAGAAATACATCCCGTGTTGAGAACAAAGTAGTTTACTTCAGTGTCAAGTAACATAGACACCAGATTATTGGGTGAGTTCTTCAGTACTTGAGTACTTCAATATTCTTGATTTTGTACATACCCAGGTTACCTAGGGGCACTAGGTGGTAGGAGTTTGATTAATCAAGAAATACTCGCGAGTAAATATGATTCTACACCGCTTTATGGCGACATTTTTATATAATTACTATAGACAGTACTCATCTCGAATAAACCACTCATAGGGAAAGGCAGTTTATAACTGTGGACATATGGGACATTAGCCCGTACTAATAAATTTTGCATAACAAACTGCGGAGTCAGGTAATTCAGCGGAATGGCGGAGGACCATAAATAAGGCGCTAGGGAAACGCTGAAAATTATTCCATGATTGTTGATTATTCCTTGGAGAAAGAGTATCTATGGGGAAAACGTAAGTGCGGTGCGGTGCCCAAACTCATTCCAATCGATTCAGCGTTCAACATTTAGTGGAAAATGATACCTCACACGCCTTGGTACCGGAAAATCTCAAAAATCCACATACGAAATCGGATGGTAGGTATCTATTTTGACCTATAACCACCTCCAGTGGACACCAATCGGTCCAGGGCCATCTCAATTGGATTCAGCGTCCAAAATTTAGAGGATGAAAGGGCCCTCATCTCCTTCCTGATATCTAGAAGGAGCCAAAATCTACTTTATGAAGACAAAATTACTCTTCCATTCAGATTGTCCATCCAAGGCTCGACATTGTCTTGGCAGGACGGTAGTAATTAGAATTCCGTAGATAGATGAGTACGTAAGAACTCAAAGAGCGGTACCTCCAACAACTGTCTCGAGTTCCAGATCATCAGGACAAATGGTAGGAATATCGTTGACAAGAGCCGTTGAAGATCACATGAGTTGCCGTGCGTCAGATGTGGCACTCATTGTAGCCTTGAGCCGGGGAAATGATATATGATAGCGACTACGTGATCTGAGAGCATGTTACCGGCCTCTAGTAGAGATTGATTCTCACGGAATTCGTGATACAAATCGGTTGCCGATGGGACGACAATGGCCTTCCACTTTGCCTAATGGAGAGGTGGGCGTAGGCCTGTTATTAGCCCTCTGGAGCACCCCTTCAAAAAAATTGTTCTCTCACCATATCCACTCGTTCAGGGAATTTCGTGATTCGTCGGACCTAGTGAGGTATCAAACCAGTGAGACATCATGTGTCTCACGGTCTCGTCACCAGCTGCGTAAGGCTGGTTACCCATTTGTACGATTTTACGCGAGGATATGGGTGAACATGTATTTTTCAAAACTCTATTATGGGGACTTTTTGGAAATTAGGCATGTGGGGTATCATTGTCCACTAAATTTGAGACGCTGAATCCATTGAACTAGGTCCCAGACCGCTTGGTGCCCACTGGCGGAGGATATGGGTCAAAATAGCTAATGTTAGACGCTGAATCGATTAGAATTAGTCCGGGACACTCCACACTCACTGTTCTCCCAATATCCCTGCTCCATAGAATAGCCAACCATTGTGGAAGAATTTGCAGCCTTTTGATTTACACATCATCAACTGTATACTGCCAAATTTATCAGACCAGGTTGACCTCAATCATGAGTCAGTTATTCATGGAACAACCAACGAAAACATGCTACTATAAGATATAGGTACCAATGAAATAATATGAAAGTGAGTGCCAATGCAAAAAGCCATGTGTGTCTCACTTAAAAAGGTTAGAATTTATCACAATTGGTTTTGGTTTGTTCGGAAATGAAATTATTATCCAAAGAAAAGAAGACAGGAACCTTACGATAAACGCTGCAAATTCTTACACATGGGTTGGTTATTCCACGGATCAGGAGCAGTTGATTCAGCGTCCAAAAATTAGAGGAAAACAATACCACACACGCTAAAATCGTCGAAAATGACGAACATGGGGGAAAATAGGGGAAACAGTGGGTGTGGCGAGTCCCGGACCCATTCCCATCGATTCAGACTCCAAAATTTAGTAGAAAATGATACCCCACACGCCCAGGTACCAGAAATCTCGAAGAGACACATTCAAAATGGGTAGATGGGTACTCTTTTGGACCCATAACCTCATCCAGTGGGTGCCAATCGTTCCGGGACCTTCTCCGGGAGTTCTCAAATGATGTTCCGATGTTAATTCTGTAGTTCGTATCATTCAAAGATTATTTAGGTAGTTTGCAGTCCGCTGAATTTCCGATGCCCAGGACGAAGCAGGAAGATTGTGGATCGCGTTGGGAGATGTTGCTGCGTTGCTAGGTGACGTAGATTCTTGCGCCTCTTGTCTTCTCATCTACTTTGATTCAAACATACTCTAGGGATGGGTCAGAATGCGAGGAATCTCAGGGTTTTATTCCGACAGAGAGATTGACATTTTGCATGAGAACATAGGTTGATTATTCAAGGAATAAGCAAGCAAAACAATGAATGATCAAATAGTAATGCCAGTCATGCTGAGTTATTACTCGCACATAGCCCAATTCCCCCAGTGTCATGCCTCGTTAAAGGAAGAAGGAACGAGCACGGAAGGGTTGCCGGGAACAAGAAGCGAGCAGGGCGTATATCATTCCAGGGAGGCGCTGGTTGAACGGTAGTGGGCCAACAATTTGCCGTTGTACAGAACCCCAGCTCAAAGAAAACCGATAGAAGGTGGCCCATATATAACGCATATCCGTAGCGGAGCTAATGAAGTCTACCCCTATCTTCTTCTCCAGAGGCGTTGTCCATTCTGTGTTAAATGATCGCGATAACACAACGGGATGCCGACCGGTGGCACCACCTTTGGAGGGTTATATTCAACCTCTTAAAGTAAAACCACGGACTCAAAGTCCCCTTTTCATTGCACACAATGCCAAGCTACAATTTGCCACCCGATCGGGCGGCTAGGTCTTTTGCAGTAAGTCACAGGTATGCGATCCCCTATCGGAGGGAATTTATGGGCGCGGAAACCTTCCTCTTTTCTCTGGAAACCGCTTCGCCAATGGTTCTCCCTCCTCACGGTTCTGGGTGACTTCTTTCAGGCTCATTGGAAGAAGAGGTGGAGAACTGAGTGAAATCAGGATCAACCAAGTAAGTTATTGTAAATCGAACCCAAATCAAAGTAGGTACATAATACAAACTTGATGCCCAGTCAAACTGAAAACCTAATGTTCCAAGAGGGACTGAATTAATGAATTAATGGGGAGATTGGGTGATGAACCGAATTAGCACAAAGCACCTTTGAACGGTAAAAAGTCTTGTAATTAGTCACAATAAAGTCTGAACGCACAAACAAATATTGTGCTCAGAGCAGAAGACACAAGAATCAGAAAAAGTAAGACGCAATAGATCGAGAAGACTCACAACCCTGCATTAACCTCCCTTATTCCTCTTCTTGTTCCTCTTCTTCCTCCCTTTACTATTGGCGGTAAATACAAAATAATATCACACTTGTGTTTGGCAAGCATCCATCTCTATTTTAGGACTTCAAAGTCCACCTCTGCCCTATTTGTTATGGTCGACTCATTTTCAGGCCTATCACTATTAGGGGAGGGGGGGCTCATGTTCCATTAAATGTTTGTCAAATTAGGGTCACAAGTCCAGTGGTGCTTACACAAAATTGAAGTTAGGGACCCTTACGAATTTTATTGTTACCAGATCTCACATGGGATTTGATTGTACGGGTGTATAAATTGTAGAGTATAGGTAAAAATGTATTTCTTGAAACTCAATTTTCGGGATTCATTAGGAACTAGGCATGTGAGGTATCATTTTCCACAAAATTTTGGACGGGAAGTCCATTGGGATGGGTCCCAACGACTGTTGGCCACTATGGGTGGGTATGGGTCGAAGTGGGTACCTACCTACCTATTTGGAAAGTGTGTTTTCAAGATTTTTTAAGTAGCTAGGCGTGTGGGGTATTATTTTCCGCTAATGTTGGATCCTGAATCGATTGGAATGGGTTTGGGACCCGCCGCAACCATTGTTTTCCCCATTTCCCCCATGTTTTGAATTTGTGTTTTCGAGATTTCTGGTACCTAGGCGTGTGGGGTATCATTTTCCACTAAATTTTGGATCCTGAATCGATTGGAATGAGTCTGGGACCCACCACACCCACTGTTTTTCCCCATTTCCCCCATGCTGAAGAAATGAGTCTCCTTGCGCCTGGTCCGAGGAATAACCAACCCGTGTATAAGAATTTGCAGCATTTTTCTTTCCATAGCCGAAATTTTATCCAGTGAATAATTTTTATATCACGAATTCCAGTACATTCTTCCGAACGGATCATTGCGGCCCTGATTTCAATGCACGAATTTGGTCTGCCTCAACGGAAAGTCGAACTAACGTTGGTAAACTCCGCATTACGAATCATTAATGCTCTGAGTCGTGCTTATTCCAGATTAGCGGGTTGCCGATATCGTAAAAGGCGAATAATGAAGCCCAACCAGGACGGATGGGCGAGGATTCAATTGGCGTCACGAACCTTTTTTGCCTCGAATCATGTTTTCATTTGCTGATCTCGAGCAGACCGAATCATTTCAAATGAAAGTCGTTGGATGAGGGCCGATTATTTGCATGGGGGACATTCAACTCGCCTGCGACTCGTTTCGGTTGGTTATGGAGGTACTTTAACTTCATTCGAAAATCACGTAGAACGAATCATAAAGTAAAGAGACTATTTATTGTTTGTGACGGCATAGAAGGAGTTTTGTGTACATTTATGTATTTCCAATATATATAGTCTCCTCCTCAGCTATACATTCAGGATTTTAAATTCACTAACTACACAATTGATCGTGAATCATCAATCAATCAACCCACAACCAGGAATCCAACCTCCAAATGGATTCTGGAAATTTTTGAAATGTTTTCAGGGAGCAAACCTAGTACAGACAGAACAGTACAGACTTCGGAAAGTTTGTCAGTTCATACGTTTTTGAATACGTTCAAATGGCGAGTTGGCTTGTGAAATGCTATGCCGTCGTTAATTGTATATCTATTCGCACCTCTCAACCCTCACTAACAAAAATGGTACTGAAAGATGAATTTAGTCTTCAGTAATAGCCGAATTATTAAATCACATTTCATAATTGCATTAAGGTAGTAGATTCTACATCCAACAAGAGAGAGGAATACCTTTGGATACACATACCGAGGGAAATGAAATAGACAACATCAATTAGTCAGGACTTGGCCGGAGGATATGCTTTTCATGTTTTGAAGGGTTGTACAAGTCTATAAACATTCGAAAGGAGCGAATTTATTACAATATACGGAAAATTTAATTTTAAGACCACGCTGCACCATCTTGCTCTGATGAGAACAGTATCGGTTTCTGATAATTCATTTGGAGCAGGAGAAAGAAAGTCAATTATCTCGAGGAACCCCTCCAGGTACAAAAGTCACCGGGTGATGTAGGTGAGGGCCAAAAATGGTTTCGAAAAAAAGGGGTCCAAACTTATGGAACTGGCCTCCTGCTGGCTGGGGCGAAGAGTTCCTCGATGGATTAATTGTAGGGTTTGGCCTGTGAAAGCCCCAGGACCGGCAATTATGAGACATCAATACTGCACGAAACGGAGCGGGGGTGGAATCCGAAATGAAGGCAAACTATTAGGAATGAGAACTCCCAAAGAATGAACAAGATAATGGAATCCCTACGAATGGCATTTGCTTGATGGGGACCTGAAATCGAAAAATAGAGAATCATCTGTGTCTGTCAAAATTCAAAAGCCGATTGCCCTCAAACCCTGCTGATGTGCAGGAATGGTTATTTGATTTACCGTACCCAGAAAAATGTTTTCCCTGATTTTCTCAAATATATATCAGTGTACTGTGCTTGCAGAAAAGTTACCTGTAATTAAACTTACAAAAATGAATCTGGGGCCTATTCCTAGAAACTCTTCACTCCTCACTCTCCACTCTGAATGTCCAAACTCCCCACTCCACGAAAACTTTTCGTTCCTAGAAAGTGCAGAGCGTTATGAAGATGTAGAGTGAAATGAAGAGTCAAGGTTTGCAGAGTTTTTGGTGTTCTACTCGGGTTCTGTTCCAAGAAACTCTTCAGTCGTATGAAGAGCCAATACTGTGGGTTTCAAATGAATATTCGCCCATTTTTGTGTAGAGTATCCAATGACTTTGCCAAATAGTTGAGTACTCTCCAAATATCATTTAGGAGATAATTTATACTTGAAATGTATATGCGGTAGAAGTCTTGAGTTTTTCTCGTTTAGGTGTCCTAAGCGCGAGGAAGGCTACAACAAAATAGATACACAACAACAATTTACTCTACATTTCGAGTATAACAAGAAAGTTGGAGTGAAAGGTTTCTAGGAAGAGGAAGTTCTCCAACTCTTTGTAATTTCAATATGAAGAGTAGTAGATGATGAGTTGCAATGCCTGGAGTGAGGAGTTTCTAGGAATAGGCACCTGGTCTTCAAAATAAATACCAAAGAGTGATGACATTGTAGACCGTAAATAATAAATGAAGTAACAAATTAAAACGGATTCTTCCAAATCCCCACCTTACTGCAAGTGCAAAATATAACCTAAAATAAAATAAAGGCCTACTTAACCCTCAATCGGTACCGTGTGGTGTCCATTCACCCCATCGCCAGTTTTCTTTGTTAAGGTTAATGTCATTGACACCAGACAGCGCTGTAGCCCTCAGTAGCCTCCTGTACCTGTACAGTCGTCTACCTGATGTTGAGGGCGTCAGGTAAGTGAACACTTTTTATTTTGAAGAGATTGGCGAAAAAGATGATGGCGTGATACATCACGCCATGGTACTGTTTGTGTTATCATAGTTTCAGCGCATTATTTCATCACATGAATCACATCAGTAGCAGGCTGAAAGGACAAAAAATCCGCGGCATATTCATCTATCATCAATCCCTCGAAGAGTTAATTGCGATAAGGTAAGATAAGATACGATAAGACCTAACTGCGACTCCAACAGTCAAGATTGCCTGGGATTCCTTGGGCAGAAATCAGTGGAACTTTGGGACTGGGTGTTGAAGAAAATCCATCCACCCCCACAAATTAGCCTAAAACACACAAGAGGTGATTTGCCATTCTTGTCCTCGCAAACAAGATAATAAAACGCTCATCTCTTGTGAAAAGTGCAAGAAACCAATTTGCAAGAGCCACCAAAAAGAGATTAGTTTTTGCCTGAATTGTGATGTGTATGACGACTCTGAATGAATTTCTACAATATTCTAGTTCCTTTGTTCCATAGTTTTTCTAGTTCAGCTTATTTCATGGAAACATAATTCGTTTGCTTATCTCAAGTCTGCATATTACCTACCGACATTTTGGATTGACTTATCGTTCTTTATGGTGATAGAATTAGTTATCCACTATTATTATAGTTTACATTTTGATATGTTACTTATTCTAGTGCGCCTTCAGTCAATGATAAAAACTACCATTCCCGGAACGATTGGTGCCCTCTGGATGAGGCTTTGGGTCAAAATGGGTGCCAATCTACTCATTTCGGATGTGTGTTTTTGAGATTTCTGGTACCTAGACGTGTGGTGTATCATTTTCCACTAAATTTTGGACCCTGAATCGATTGGAATGGGTCTGGGACACGCCACACCCACTGTATACCAACCACACCCGAGGTATAACCAACCTGTGTGAAAGAATTTGCAGCGTTTAAAAACACTAATGAGTGGCAGCTGGCTGAGAGGAAGTTTCCCCTCGCACGAAATCATATCGGCGATGAAAACGGAATGGATAGTATTTGGAAACTTCGGGGATTGAACGCCTGGAATCTATGATCCCAGTCAGTTCTTCGGAAACTGTGCGACGGCCATATACAATTTCCGTTGATGCCTAATGAATATAAATATAATCTTATGGAGACCTCGAGTCACAGCTGGCAGGTACAAAACGGTTTCTTGTACCTATCTGTAGATGTAGGGCTCTCAGATACAAACGGACGATTATGTAGACTGAGAAAGCACTTGATCTTGACAAATTGAGAACAACGTTGAAGCGTTAAGTGTTCCCCTTATCCTTCGGAATCCACACCTCGGTCACTGGTGAGGCTTTCGCTTTTATGTTGGACTTCAAAGTAAACGGAAAAATAACCTTTATACTTCAGACGTAAAGAAAAAGTTGAAAAATATACCATTCTGTGTGGTCTGTTATCGTTTGTCCGGCGAATAGGAGAAAGAGCTTGTGTCATTCGTCACAGACGCCTACAGCCTGCTCGAGTTAATCTGCCACATTTGTATCCCACGGCAACTTGGCCAGGCAGGGATGTAAACAGAGTCGCTGAAGGTGTCTTTCGTCATCGGTTTTATCGACGAAGAGATATATCTTGGGAGGTAGCCGGGGAGTTTCAACTCAATATATCAGTGGGTTATTATTATATTTATACTTTTGCGCATTACTGGAATTGTGAAACCATGGAGAAATATTTGCGGCCATGAGCTTGGCAGAACTGTTGCTGCTTTTCTTCTCGATGGCTCATCCAGTTGGTTCTTGCTTGTATACAGCGATGTGGAGAATAAATATTGAACCATCAAAGTCTAATTAGGTAGGTACAGGTTCCTAGTATAGAATATCGAATGCCATTCCTATTTCAGACATCAGAGGGAGGGAATTGAATCAGTATGTTTTATGATGAATGATTGCGTTGAGGGCTAATCAACGAGATGATTTTGTGATGAGCACCGTGCCTAATTGACGTCTGATGTCCCGACCAGGTGGCTAGTGCATCTGCATGCCAAGTGAAGCAGAACCGCGGAACATGATCTTGTCCGGATTCTTTCGCATGAGAACCATTGCGAGGTGTTGAGGACAGGGATTGGAACGCAAGGTGTAAATCTCCCAGATCTCCCGTCTCTCCTCTGACAAGGGTTTGGTAATAAGAGGTGTCAGGCCGGCTATCCATCAACCGTCCGGTCGAGGCCTCGTCTTCAGCCCAGATCTAATACTGACGGCTCTAATGAACCCCGTAGAATAGCACGAGGGTCAACCACGACGTTCCAGTCAACTCCGGGTTAGGCGCTAACAAGGCTCATCTTCTGCCCTTGTTGACTGGGACGTTTGCTATTGTTGCGTCCACTAGGAGGTCAAGCTGAGAGCCACGTCTGAATATATCCATTCCAGAAAAGCTCATCGCAAATGAACCAACCCTTAATTTCTCAATAAAACGAGAAATTCACAACACGAGAAGACCAGCAGATATGATTGAAGAACGACAGGGTTTTGGGTTTTGGTTGGTTATTCCTTGAATAATCAACATATGTTTTCATGCAGAAAGTTAATCTCGGCTCAAAATATACGCCGTCCGCGCCGTTTTCGGTAGTAGAAAATTTTCTAAAAATCTGACATTTCGGTCCGTTCCTGGCTCTAGTTGGTTATCGAAACATTTCAGCCCGATCGTACCAAATTTAGGTAGGGTAGGGGTCAAAATGTGTATTTCGAAAAATGGATTTTTGAGATTTTAGGCAATTTAGGCATGTGGGGTATCATTTTCTCAGGAAATTTAGGACGTTGAATCCAATGAAATGGGTCCCTATACGATTGGCACCCACCGGACGAAGTTATGGGTCTAAACGGGTATCTATCTACCCATTTTGGTTGGTTATTCCTTGAATAATCAACCTATGTTTTCATGCAAAAGGTCAACCTCTCCGATTCGGCTCAAAATTTTTTTCTGGACGTTTCAAGGTGTCTAGATCAAAAAAGGTCAATGTCCGTCCGCCGTACGCCATCCACCGTCCACGCCGTTTTGGGTAGTGGAAAATTTTTTAAAAATCTGACATTTGGGTCAGGGGTCTGTTCCCGACCTAGGACGGTCCTCCAAACTTTTCAGCCCGATCGGACCAAATTTGGGCGGGGTAGGGGTCAAAATGTGTTTTTTGGAAAATGGATTTTCGAGATTTTGGGCGATCTAGGCGTGTGGAGTATCATTTTCCACTAAATTTTGGATCCTGAATCGATTGGGATAGGTCTGGGACCCGCCGCACCCACTGTTTCCCCATTTCCCCCATGTTGAAGAAATGAGTCTCCATGCGCCTGGTCCGAGGAATAACCAACCCCTGTGTAAGAATTTGCAGCGTTTTGAATATGTATTTTCGAGATTTCTGGTACCTAGGCGTGTGGGGTATCATTTTCCACTAAATTTTGGAAGCAGAATCCAATGAAATGGGTCCCGGGACGATTAGTGCCCTCTGGATGAGGTTATGGGTCAGAATGGGTGCGAATCTACCCATTTCGAATGTGTGTTTTGTGCGTGTGGGGTATCATTTTCATTATTATTTCATTCATTATCATATCATTTGACGACCGCGAGTTATTTTATTCATACGCTTACGGTGACTTCTATAGTGGCACATGAATAATCATTGTTTTTACAACTCTGTCATTAATCTATTCTAATTATCTGCTTCCTGATACAGCTATATTTTTACGGAATAATGACCAAACTTCGTTTATTCCGCGTGAAGAAATTACGCGAGTGTTGTTGATGGCGATACTTTCACTGTCTGTCCATATCATGCTTCCTTTGTATAAAAAAGCGCTGAAACATTTTTGGACTAATGGAGCTCAACTGACGGGCTGCATCGCTCAGAGTAATTGCGACATTATTAACATATTTTGGAATAATGTTTTTGCTGCGTCGACGCCTACTACATACTTTTCCGGAATGATAGAATACATTACGAACTTCAAATGTCTACGAGGTTGTTCGTAATCAAGCCGTTTAACACACCGTGAGGCTTTAAGATCACACCAAAGCGGGGATTGTCCAACGTTTTGACGATTCAAAAGGACCAAAAGGCACGAGCAGATCTAGTTGATGTGAGTTACTCATATAATGTGACCATTACGATTCATTCATTATGAATTTACAAGCGTATTTACTTACTTCGCCTACTTTTTTTGCTACAAGAAAATTAAAGATGTTGTGCCCTTAGCTCTTACTGCTGTGTTGCAGGAGATTGTGGAAAATTGAGCAAAACCTGAACATGTATCCGGTTTTCACCGTCACTTCCCGGAGGGTCCAAAACTTGATCGTTAGCTCTAAACATTAGCACTAACGATGCGAAAGCGGGAAAGCCAATGAGGGCCCTCGGGGGCCGACGGTAGCACGATGGTAATGAGAGGGCTCACTGTAACTTTAGGCCCCCTCGGGCGTCCTCTCACACCTGCCACACTCGTCTGAGGCCGATCAAGAGCCCCCACTCGCATTTGTTCGTCAAAACCGAGTGAATTCATAATTTACTCAATTCGAAACCCTGTATTCAAATTACATCGAGTGAAAAACCTGAGCTAATGAGCATGAAGAAAAGCAGCCGACTTATCCACAATGGTTGATTATTCATTGGAGCAAGATTATGGAGAAAACAGTGAAAATGGTGTCCCGGCCTCTTGGTAATCGATTCTGCGTCCAAAACTTAGTCGAAAATGATACCCCTCAAGGCTAGATATCCAAAATCTCAAAATTCCAATACTGAAATAACTAGATAGGTGCCAATCAGGACCCACCTCATTGGCTTCAGCGTCCAAAATTTAGTTGAAAACGATACCCCACACGCCCAGGTACCAGAAATCTCGAAAACTCACTTTTGAAATGTGTAGATTGACACCCATTTTGACCCATAACCTCTTGCGTTGAGCGCCAATCGTTCCAAGACCCGTCTCATTGGCTTCAGCGTCCAAAATTTAGTGGAAAACGATACCCCACACGCCCAGGTACCAGAAATCTCGAAAACCCACTTTCCCAATGTAGATTGATACCCATTTTGACCCATAACCTCTTGCGGTGGGCACCAATCGTTCCAAGACCCGTCTCATTGGCTTCAGCGTCCAAAATTTAGTGGAAAACGATACCCCACACGCCCAGGTACCAGAAATCTCGAAAACTCACTTTCCCAATGTGTAGATTGACACCCATTTTGACCCATGACCTCTTGCGGTGGGCACCAATCGTTCCAAGACCCGTCTCATTGGCTTCAGCGTCCAAAATTTAGTGGAAAACGATACCCCACACGCCCAGGTACCAGAAATCTCGAAAACTCACTTTTGAAATGTGTAGATTGACACCCATTTTGACCCATAACCTCTTGCGGTGGGCACCAATCGTTCCAAGACCCGTCTCATTGGCTTCAGCGTCCAAAGTTTAGTGGAAAACGATACCCCACACGCCCAGGTACCAGAAATCTCGAAAATCCACTTTCCCAATGTGTAGGTTGACACCAATTTTGACCCATGACCTCTTGCGGTGGGCACCAATCGTTCCAAGACCCGACTCATTGGATTCAGCGTCCCCTTTGAACTATACCCACATCCAGTGGGTAACAATCGGTTTGGGATCCATCTCAATGGATTCAGCGTCCAAAAGTTAGTGGACAATAATACCCCACATGCCCAAAAAGTCCAGAAAATCCTGTTTCAAAAATTGTGTTTTGACGATCAACTAATGCCAGAAAAAGGTCCCTGACCGAAATTTGAGATTTTTAGATTTTCTACTACCAAAAACGGCGAGGACGGCGTGCGGGCGTTTATCCTTTCTTGGTCTAGACACCATGAAACGCATACTATCAAATTTTAGGGCCAATTAGAGTGGTTGTGGTCACCCCCATGACCTTAGGGGTGATAGCATAAATTGATTATTCAAGGAATAACCAACCAAAACGCTAAACAAATTTAAGGTGTTGATGACAATAAGCTAAAGTGGGGCATAGGCTGCAGAAGGATTTCCAGGAGACATGAGATGTTGCAAGTGTGGCAGCGTTAAACAATTTACATAAGCATTCTGAAATGTGTACCCAACACTGATTAGGCACTTTGTCAACACAACATCCGAGCCACAATAAGTCTGCTGCTTTGTTCCACACTTCTCCACGGCAGGTGAAGTTCTCCCTGCATCCAAATCAGTACGTATTCTGTTATTGAACAACTCCTGGCTCCTCCCCAATGTCTGCTATGGAGAGTAATAGACAGAAGATTATCTCGGAAGAGTCGATAGGTCCACTCGATTAAACACAATAACAGAGCACAGCTATAAATTCCTATCTGCTCTCGGGACCGTGAACCCAAACGATGACGACAATGGAAAAAATATGAGGCAAAAAGTCAATGGAGGGGCCACCCAAAAGTCGCAGTTGCGCATGGGAACTGTTTTTGTTCCCTGCGCTTCCACAATTTATACATTTACACGTTTTGAGTCTCCATTATAGAATTATCGACACGTACCGGGGAAGAAGAGAACTCAGGGGGGATTCCCCAACGGAAAATGTTGTGGAAATGTTTTCGAAAAATGCTCGATGGCCCGTGAATGATTCACGGGGTGAGGCACAAATCAGCTATTGTTCTGAATACTGTCACAATATTGTACTTCACGCCTGGGCCACGGGGTTTGGGTTGATTTTTTCTTTCTCTCTCTCTTGACCTCTAGTTCGCTTTTGATTGTGATGCGAACCTATGGACCCCTCAAGGTCCTCATTGTTCTCGGAGCGAATCCGGGCACAGGACGTGGACCAGAAGACAGAACCCCACGCGTTGAGAACACGATTTTACTGAAAAAAAAATCGATGACAAGAAATTGATGATTTCTTCTACTCTTGCACGTGTCAAAAACCCTTCTTGATGCACACTAGGTTCCCGCACGTGAAATGAATCACTTTTTAGTTACAATAATTGTGGGCCGCACATACAACATCCAAAGATCAGTTTTGGCCAAAAGGCTTTCGATGAAGCCTAGTTGTTGACACGAAATACCTCATCCTCAACCTCACCTACCATAAGAGTAAAGACTAGAAGTTTTATAGGGATATATAATATATGTAAAGAATATAGAGTGCACTCCCATATTCAAGTAAGGAGCGTCCCCTTTGAAATTCACCGCGTTACCGAGAAAGCCGACGGGAGCGCTAAGGACGGCGAAACGGGAAACCTCCAGCTCAGACGATATGATAAGTGAACGCATCAGCAGTCGCTTATAAAAAAAAAAAAAAAAAAAAAACCCGGAATAAAGGCTTTTAATGTCGTTTCTTTTATTTTTACAGGTGATTTGTGCCAATTCATAATTCATAATTATACTACCCAGTTTAAATCGTGAATATTGAGTGGACACTCGGAGTTTATTACTAGCCCTCACTACCCATCAGGAAGGCAGTGGTTTCAGCTGATTTGACTTATACTCGAACACACGCCATCTTGGGATGCCGCTTCTTGTTCTTGTCTTCTCGGCTCTCCTCTGAAATACTACTCTTCGCTAATTACCCATCTTCTGAATTCATCCTGTTTTGAATACTTGGTTTCCTCACCTCTACTGAAGAAATACATCCCGTGTTGAGAACAAAGTAGTTTACTTCAGTGTCAAGTAACTTAGACACCAGATTATTGGGTGAGTTCTTCAGTACTTGAGTACTTCAATATTCTTGATTTTGTACACAACCAGGTTACCTAGAGGCACTAGGTGGTAGGAATTTGATTTATCAAGAAATACTCACGAGAAAATATGATTCTACACCGCTTTACAGCGACAAGTTGAATTGTTCATTTATTGAGATTTGGAAGTTACATAATTTCATTGTTAAATTAACTTGGAATAAACCTTTGATTTTTACAGAGAAACTCAGAACTGCCTTTATCTCTCCTAAAGATCTGAACAAGATCTTATCATTATATATATTATATCGCATCACTTTTTAGTCTGTCCTCATTTCCTTCTGTCCCTCCTTCCAATTTTGTGCAGATTTCAATAAGTCATTCTCGAATTGATTAAGTTCAGTTCTGGATGGTCTTCAACCAGTTTCATTGAAACCGAATGAGAGGTACCTCTGCTCATGCGCCTACTTAATTTTACCATACTACCTCGTCTTATCGAACTTGTAATCCATTTGTTATTTCAATAATCAATTCTTTGATGCTGGATTGGTTGTATCGGTCAGTGTATCGCTACTTTCAATGCGACTGGTCAATACCGACATGCGACAATTGTAAGACGCATGCGCACGAGATGCAACCTTCCCGGCAACTTCTCATTCGTAGTCACGTTGTTATCACTACAGATGTGTAAGCTGTTTATTGAGCTGATGCGTTCAGTTCCGAGAATCGACTTCTACCCGTTCTTTGAAACCCATTCAATACGTTCACTTCAATCACCTCCTTCCCACTGCCGAGGGTCTGTCCTTTGGGTCACGGAAGGGTTCGGAGCAAGTCAGCGAGTACAATCCTTACAGAAACAGATCAGTCTACAGGGAATTTGTTGATAAGGCAACTAAAGAATACCACAAGCCACTATGCGTTACATACGGTGAACAAGCACCAGGATCGCTGCTTGACAGGGGGTTTTAAATTATGGTTATAGTTGGATCTCTTTTTTCGTCCTTGTGCTTTACCCTTATTGGTAAACTCCTTGACCACCTACCAGCAATAATTTTTCTATTGTAACGATTTATGTTCTTTGTAAATAATTTATTACAATTGTTCACTCAAATACACTGTCCTCATTCACATACTTACACAATCACAAGGCAACTGAACTCTGCGGCATTCCTCAGTCCCTTTTTAAACTGGCTCCCTTGGCCAAGAACCTTCTCCAGTCTTCCCTGGTTGTCTCGAGCAAACAGGAAGGTTCCAGCCAATTTGATACGCAACATGAATGTTCGAGAGTGACCATTAGCCCTCTACATGTCATTGATCTTGTAATGCTGGTTGCCCAGGAGACTGGTGCAGGTGTAATCTCGCAACACTACGTTAATGTGGTACATAAAAGGGTAGCTTTACTATTGCGTTGAAAATGTGAGAGAGGGTCCTTCTACTCAAGTGCATATAATATAAAATCAAGGCGTTTTCCTGTACTCACCAACTACACTAATTTAATCAGATTTTCTTTTTCCGTCCTTGTGAACGACCCTCATTGTCTCTGTAATAGCAATACTTCAAAAACCTAAAAGACTTTGTTTTATTGTTCACGCATAATAACTCATCATTGGGCATCACGGGGGTTCGACGTAAATTGTGCTATTTTCGATTTCATGATTCGAAAAACACCGTCCTTCGGTTGCATCTTCTGCTAATTGCGTGGAGGTTTCTTCGACAGGAGCAATGATTTTGAATTCAAGAAGAAATATCGCATTCCTGTCGGTCGAGCCACCCTACAACAGCCGTTTAGCCGCACTCAATAGGCTCCGATGGCCACAAGTGATCGGGATCGAGACTGTTAGATGGTGCACGACTTGCGCGACGCTTGCGCACGGCTTTCAGAGGTTTATGGCGTCGATCTGAGAACGGACAACAACCAGGTTGTTTCCCAGCCCCCGACAGATCTTGAACTGATATCAAACTCGAGTATCAAAAGGGGCAAAACTGGCGAAGGAATAGCGACCTTACTCGAGCTTCCACAGAGATATTAGTGTTCTTACCAGCTTCTAATGACAGTAATCTAGGCGTGATTCCACCATACCCACTTGTTTTGCCTTAATTAAGACTTAAAGTTGGTAGAAGTGTTTTTGTTGTTCCAGGGAACGTTATAGTAAAAGGGTCTTTTCCTTTGAGGGGCTCTCACTAATGAGAGTCCCTCGATCTTTCCCGATGCACGATATACTCCGTTCTTATTTTGATACTGGCTCTGTTCTATCTACAATGAAGTCTACACAGGTTACTCACATACCTCGGACGTTGGCGTACACGGACTAGCAGGCCTACGAGAATGCCTACCTAGGCATTCTACCGTATGGCTCATACTTCCAGCTACCAAAATCGGAACTCGCCCTGGTATTTAGCTCACTGCCTCATCACCTTTTGGGGGAGGGGGAGGATCAGTAGATAGACACAAAGTACTTGGATGGGTGATCCATCCCAAAAACTCAACCCAATGCTGCTTCACTTTTGGGAATTGAGCGTACCGTCGTCCACTATGAATTTACATGTACACTATTTTGTTACTGTAACATTCGTTGCCGCTCTGCTCCGTGGGGCGAGGAAACACCCTAATCCCCATGACGATGACCCATCCCACGAATGATTGATGAGTAACTCATTAGGTTGATTACCTGCCACCAAGGCGAGCGCCCTGAAAGAACGTGCATTTTTGAAAATATGACGCCTTCATCAACTCCACAAAATCGCCTCAAAGAACGATCATTCAAAATATGGCTCCATTTTTCCTTCTTTTTTGAATTTTATTTGCCCAAATACCCGAATACCCAAATGCACGTCCACCGTACGCCGTCCGTGTTCTTGTGGTAGAAAAATTTCCTAATACTTGACATCTTGGTCAGGGACCACTATCTGGCATTATACGGTCCTTGAAACCGTCTCCCAACTCAGCCCAAATTTTGAGAGGGTATGGGTGAAACTAAATACCTTAAAAACGATTCTCGATTTTGTGAACTTTTTGGGGGGTTCAACATTTAGTGTTAAATAATATTCCACACGTACCGGAAAATATCGGAAACCCACATTTGAAATTGGAAGGTAGGTAGCCATTTTGACCTGTACCCACCTCCAGTGGGCACCAATCGGTCCAGGGCCTTCTCAATTGGATTCAGCGTCCAACATATAGAGGATAAAAGGGCCCTCATCTCCTTCCTAATATCGAGAAGGAGCCAAAATCTATTGTTGCGAGCTGGCACCTGTGCCCGTCAAATGGGCTGCCAGCAGGATCAACGACCTGTGGAGGACTAAGGGAGTCATTTTGAGGAATTGTGCATCGTATCGAATTGGCTGGAATCTTCCCGTTCACTCGAGACAACATGTCGAGTTCCCAGAACCATGGAAGGTTTGAGAACGGCCAGGCAGCAAGTATAAAATGGACCCAGGAACGCCGCAAAGTTCAGTTCGGAGTCTGAGTATAGATGCTTCGTGTCAAAAATCGTGCCGTGTTATAAATAGTGTTATAAATAGTGCGACAACCGCGTAACTGTGAATTGTGATTGTGTCATTGTGTAAGTGCGCAAATGTGAACAGTGTATGTACTAAAGTGAACAATTGTAATAAATGAAGTAAAAATTACTCATCTATCCAAATCTTCCACACAAGGGTCAACATTGTCTGCCTTAGTTGCCATGCGTCAGATGTGGCACTCATTGTAGCCATGAGCCGGGGAATCCATGGCGTGTTCCGAACCCATTCCAATCGATTCAGGGTCCAAAAGTGGAGAATGATACCCCACACGCCTATGTGCCAGAAGTCTCTAAAACCCACTTTTGAAATAGGTAGATAGACCCCCATTTTGACCCGAAAATTCTTCCAGTGGCACCAACCGTTCCGGGAATCGTCTCATGGGATTTTGCCTGCAAACTTTAGTCGAAAATGATACCCCACACCAAATCTCGAAAACCCATTTTTGAACCAACCCCTGTAAATGAATTTGCAGCGATTTTGTTCATATTGTACTGACAGCGTAGGTAGTAGCTTAGGCCGGGTACACACGTTGAGGATTCCGGGGAGGATTCCCCGTTGAGGCCAACCTCTCTGGCCGACGGACCGTGTGGACGGGTCGAGGCCTTCAGTTGAGGCGGACTGTATAGGCCGCCAGGCCTTTCCAATTTTTGGAAAGGCCACCTGAGGCCGGGTTTCCGGTTCCCGGAACTGAACCCCTTCCCTCACGTGTGGATGAGGTGATCGGTTGGCCTCAACGTCGTAGGTATCGCTCGAGTATCGTCACACAGTGGTCGTAGCTCCTCGTTTATTTTTTTATTTTTGTTTTTCGCCCCGGCCACCTCTGAGGTTTTCCCCTACGTGTGGATGCTCCGTCCGGCTCCGGCCGCTTCAGAGGTTTTCCTCAGAGGAATCCCTCTCCAAAATCCTCTCCGGAATCCTCAAAGTGTGTACCCGGCCTTATATTTCATTGATTCAATGTACCTACATGTCTTCCTAACGTGTTCAAAGATAATGCTCAAATGAAGAGGTCTAAAATAGTTGTAATCCAAACAGCTCGAGCTGAATTGTGGCTAGAGTCTTGTCGGGCTGATGTACCTACAGACAGGTATCGTTTGTGTATCTAAAGCTCCTCTTAATTGCGATCTATGCCTCAGGTCGTGAGAGGATTCTCGTCTAATTAGAATGTTAAAACCCCCACTCTCGGTCTCATAAGGTAAAGCTCCAGAGGAAACGGACTATCTCGAGCGGTGTTGTTCCCCTGACAATCAATCCTTCGACATTAAAAATTACCATTTAGATTCTATCGATTGTACTTACGGCCCTCTGCTCGGAGTTCAACTATCTTAGCCAACGACTTATTGGACGTGCTTGCTTGTATCGCTGTATCATCTGCTTATCCCTCAATAACACTCATTTCCTGCGTCTCCGTCGGGCATTGACGAAATCTTCAAATTTATTGATTAATTCGTGTGATTAGTTAGTTTTATGGACCCAAATTTATCGAGCTGCAACTGATGTTGAGCCTCAATAATAATAATAAACGAATATTGGATGATGTGTAAGCTTCTTTGGTTGAAAACCCACATATGGTTTGTAGTTTGGTGATTTTGGTTGGTTATTCCTTGAATAATCAACCTGTTTTCATGCAAAAGGTCAACCTTCCCGAGTCGGTCCAAAATTTTTCTGGGCGTTTCAAGGTGCCTAGATGGACGTCTAGATCCGTACGCCGTACGCTCCTGGTCCTTTTTTTGACTGTAGAATTTTCTAAAAATCTGAAATTTGGGTCAGGGGTCTGTTTCCGGTTTAAGTCGGTCCTCGAAACTTTTCAGCCCGATCGGATCAAATT
Source organism: Cyrtorhinus lividipennis (assembly GCA_019603395.1). Lineage (NCBI taxonomy): Eukaryota > Metazoa > Arthropoda > Insecta > Hemiptera > Miridae > Cyrtorhinus > Cyrtorhinus lividipennis. The sequence goes on from CM034008.1 coordinate 13,073,715, forward strand.
TGGGAGGGGTCAAATAGTGTATTTCGAAAAATGGATTTCGAGATTTTTGGCAATCTAGGTGTGTGGGGTATCATTTTCCACTAAATTCTGGACGCTGAATCCAATGAGACGGGTCCTGAAACGATTGGTGCCCTCTGAGCGAAGGTATAGGTCAAAATGGGTGCCTTTTTCTTTCTTTTTTTTCCAGAGAAGGAATCTAGAGCAATCCAACTTGTAGGTTAAACTCATTCGCGGGATGTACGAGGCGTGGTTTCCAACAACTTTACTTTAAACATTATCCATCACCCTACGGCACGAACGAGTACAGGCCTCACTAATGACAGGGTAGGTACGAAATGGAGGTTGAAGGTCATTCACTTATTCAGAGCACGTTTGTTATTTAGAGCAGAGTAAGGAGTCAAGAGCGAAGGTGAGTTAAGAGGAAGGAGAATATTGCGGGACCCTGAATCGATTGGAATGGGTAGAGAATTTTCTAAAAATCTGAAATTTGGGTCAGGGGTCTGTTTTCGGCCTAGGACGGTCCTTGAAACTTTTCAGCACGGTCGGACCAAATTTGAGCGGGATAGAGGTCAATTGTGTAGTAATAGGACGAAAAATGTAACGTTCGCAAGTCTACTGGGAAAAGGGTTGTTTTTAGAGGCTGCCTCAATCAATAATTGGTTAAAAAGGCGCTCAAAAACGTTGGTATGAAACGTTCTAAGATTTCGCAGGGACCGACTTCTTACATCTGGAGTCGACCACGTAGTTATTAAGAGCAGTTCCGAAACCATTTGCACGATGACGATTCATGCCGGCAAACGATCGCAAATCGAACCGTTTAAGGCAAACGATTGGCAAAGAACTGGTACCCAAGACTCACAATATACAACAGAACTCTTCCAAGAGCCGCATCGTCTTCTGCATCAACCCCGTTCTCTCTAATTAAAAGGCGGTCGGAGCCACAACTCGGAGCTGGAGTTTTCTTGTCGAATCACTGCCGTGATGGATAGAACATCTTCCAGGCTCGGGCCGAAAAGGGGTACATATTCTTGATGAGCGTTTGTCAAAAGAATTAGCACTATTCACACGCTCTCCCGCGCTCTAGAAAGAAAAAAAAAAGCTGACGTATTTATAACTAGGCAAAGCGAAAGCTCCAGAAAACATGTTGCGAGCCTGTAAATCAAATCCTTCGAACAGCCTAACAACGAGCTATTCATCCCTGATATCGAGCACAACAACCGAACAAAGCTTTGGAGCCACCAGACGAGTTATGTTAGTTTTTCACTGTCCGCACTTGGAGTTTTGGAGGATTGTATCCATTCTACTGTTGAGATAATATATATATTGTAACGATTAATGTTCTTTGTAAATAATTTATTACAATTGTTCACTCAAATAGACTGTCCTTACACAGTCACAAAGCACAATACATGGTTGTAACGCAGTTGTTGCACTAATTTATAACACGAAGCATCTATATTCAGACTCCAAACTGAACTGCCCTCTGCGGCAATCCTTGGTCCCTTTTATGCTCGCTCCCTTGGCCAAGAACCTTCTCAAGTCTTCGCTGGTTCTGGGAACTCGATGTTGTCTCGAGCAAGTGGGAAGGTTCGGCATGAGTACCTATTTACCCATTTCGAATGTGTGTTTTCAAGATTTCTGGTACCTAGGCGTGTGGGGTATCATTTTCCTCTAACTTTTTGACTCTGAATCGATTGGAACGGGTCCGGGACCCGCCACACCAACTGTTTTCCCCATTTTCCCCATGTTGGAGAAATGAGTCTCCATGCGCCTGGTCCGAGAAATAACCAACCCTTGTGAAAGAATTTGCAGTGTTCTATTATGTGAGATTCTTGAGTTCGTGACTTTTTTGCTGCTTTCCCCTTACAAATGGATAGCTAGAAATGGATAGTCAATCATTTTTTTCACGTGATTTTGTACAGAAATGTGAGTTTATCATGTTTCCAACCTCATAGTAGTCATTACAGAACGTAATTTTAAGACCCAATAATTAAATAATGTGATTAGGTGAGCGTAGGAGACTCTGGGTTCTGAAGTAGGTGGGGGTGGGGTGGTGGGGTACCCTCCATTCTAGAGCCACGCTAGGCTCCTGGATAGTTCCATGTACTATGTACTTGTTCCTGGACAGCTGGAAACACTTCTTCATTACTCCCATCCATAAGAAGGGTGATCGGTCAGATATCACCAACTTTCGCCCCATCACATCCCTCTCCACAATTCCCAAGGTTTTTGAAAAGATGGTGGTTGGCCTTATCTCACCCATTATTGCGCCTTGCATTGTCCCTGAGCAGCATGGGTTTCTTCGTGGCCGTTCTACAGTGACTAATCTCCTAACTTTCCAGGAATGCATCCTTCAGGCTATTGATGCTGGGGCCCAGGTTGACTGTGTGTCAACCGATTTTTCTAAGGCATTTGACAGAATTCCTCATAGCACCATCCTTAGCGCACTTGAGTCTCTGGGTGTCTTTGGTGGTCTTCTCTCCTGGATGCGGAGTTACCTTACCGGTCGGTTGTCCTCGGTCAGGGTTCATGGTGCTGTTTCTGTGGCCTTCACCTCCACATCTGGTGTTCCCCAGGGGTCCCATCTTGGCCCCCTCCTCTTCATCGTGGCTATTAATGGCGTTGGTGCTGTTCTCAAGGGGGTCAACTTTCTCATATTTGCTGATGATATGAAGCTCTTCCTTCAAGTGGTTGATCCTTCTGACTCCTCTACTCTCCAGCTTTGCCTCAATGACTTCACCCAGTGGTGTTTGGATGCAGGCCTTTCCCTCAACCCAGACAAATGTTCAGTTATGACGTATCACCGCCTGCTAATCCCTCATATGCACCCCTATACCATCAGGGGTGTTGCCCTTAGACGTCCCTCTGTGGTCTTCGGTCTTGGTGTTCTCATGGACAGGCAGTTGACCTTCAACGAACACATTGCCCAGGCCTCTTCTCGAGCTATGCGTGCCCTCGGGTTTATAAAGCGAAACACCAGGGAGTTTACCACTACCACTGCCCTCGATGCCCTCTATCGGGCTATTTGTTTACTATCAGTAATCTCATTACTGTCTCTGATTCATGGCATGCGTGCGAATGCATTTTATTTTTCTATTTTCTGTAGGTAATTGGGCTTGTCCCGTTCTTTTGTAATAAATAAATAAAGTTTTACTTATGACTGGAATCGCAGCTACCAAACCTCCTTGGGACATTGCTTTAGATGCAACAGCCGTCATAGATTGATATGCTTGGGATCCCATCGGATCTGATGATTTTGATGCTGATCCTAGTCTTGTGGTTCCATTCGGCCTAAGTCAATGAACACTTACCTCCCATGAATGCAGGCAAATAATCATTTCGACTAGAGTGAGTCCAGCGGAATGAACAAACTCCTCTCCTACAGACTCCATTACGATTCCATTAAGGAACCCAACCGCGTTGATCACTAAATGACTAGGTACCTTAATACGATTGCTGTGGAGAACATACATGAATGCTAAAATGGGAAACTGTGTTTTTTCTCAAAGGCGGTGGATTCTCGAGGGAAAATAGTTCGTGGTAGGGATGAAGCCTGAAGTTATCAATGATCAATCGTTCAATCATCAACCGCATCACCCTCGCCCGTTCCAACTTCAAAATGGACCCTCTGCGGTTTTCAAGAGTCCGAACAACCGCAAAAGCTCCTAATCCAATAAGAAGAGCCCGTAATTCTATTTCCAAACGTAATTTCGTTCCTACCTCGAGGGCTTTGTCGACCGTAATTCAAACTGTTCGGCCAGTAATTCAAGAAGTCGGCGTTATTAGCTCACGTAGAAGAAGACGCTCCAAGAAAAGAGACGTTAGAGCCTCATGTCGAACAACGGAACTAATGAAAGGTTTAGAAGAGGAAAGGCCTGAGGTGAACTGAGGAATAAACAACTCTTTGAGATGATTTGACGTTAGAAGGTTCCAAATGATGAATTTTCCATTTCTGGGAAGTTTATCATCGTCCGGGCCGTTAATCAACCACATTACGTTCGGAACCTAATCAGTCTTTGACGCGATGAATGAGCCTGAAGAGTGAGAAGTAATTCACTGGCCACGGCCGCTTTCAAAGTAAAACCGAAGAAGACGCTAGACACGGTTTTATAAGTTCCTCCCTCATTTATGAGTTGCTCTAACTTACACAACTTGTTAACAATATTATTTTCTGACTTTAAATACAACCAATGAATTGACGTGACGCGCTCTTTTTGAGCCTCCCGAGCAGATATTGAACAGTTGGGTGAGTCTATTTGATGGCACGATCCTGTAACCTTGAGTTATGAACGGTTACTTGTTTTGTAGTGACCAAAACAACAGTGCCCACATACGTAGGATATGAGAGAAGATGAGAGGTTATTCGAATATTGCAAAATGAATTATGAATATATTTTAAAAAACGAAGAATTTTTATATGACAAGAGATGATTATTTTATTATTCATTATTATTAATTTATTTTATTTATATCGTTCTTAGCGACTCTCCTCCCCCCAGCACAAGCGAAGCTTATAGGGGGGAAGAGCATAACCTGACAATTGTATGTATTTTATATTTTTTGTCTTCCAATAAAATGTAATAAAAAAAAAATAAATAAATAAAAAAATAAAAATGATGGAGCTGTCGATAGAAAAAAACGCTGCGAATTCTTTTACAGGGGTTGGTTATTTCTCAGACCAGGCGCATGAAGACTCATTTCTTCAACAAGGGGAAAAATTATTATTATGAATGTTCATTTTAGAATCATATAAATATGAGATTTATATGAGGTAATACTAAACTACTGTTTATTTCTGACAATATATTAATTTTAAAAATTATCCATGATAATTATTTATATAATTGAACATATGATTATATTATTTATAAATCACTAATTGTGATTGTAAATGAAACATTTTCATAGTAACTTATGAATATATTTAATTCATTTAAAGTAAAATTTTATTTCTGCAAAATTATGTAACAAATATGTATTTGAAGAATTATTGTAGAAATCATGATTTTAATGTTCATTTATATAAAAAATTTTGAATTCGTTAATGATGATTAGTATTATTGCATATGATTATATCAAATGATTTCTAATGTTCACAATTCAATTCCGTGAAACTGTATTAACTGAATATTATGTCAACTGAATTAATATAAAGAAATTTCATTTTATAGAAATGTGAGCGTATTAGAATGATCTTGATGTTTGAGTACATGCGCCCAACGTTTTTCGTTTTATAAGAATTGGAAATTGTTATTAAGTCTGTTACCATAATGTGACCAATTTATTCAGAAATTCTGCCAGGCTCATAGGAAAATTATTTTCTACTTTTTAGTGCATATGAAAAACGTTGTTTTTATAAAAGTTTTTTTATTCATGTACTATTATTTTCTACTTTTTAGGTTTGTTCGTTAGAAATTTGTAATTGTAAAATTTTATTGAAGAACCTCGATGAACAATGCAGATATTCCCCCCATCATTAAATAATTTTATTTTATTGAAAAATAAATAGGTACCCATTTTGACCCATAACTTCACCCAGAGGGTGCCAATCGCTTTGGGATCAATTTCATTGGCTTCAACGTCCGAAATTTAGTGGAAAATGATACCTCACACGCCTAGATTGCCAAAAATGTCGAAATCCAATTTTCAAAATACACTATTTGACCCCTACTCCTCCCAAATTTGGTCCGATCGGGCTGAAAAGTTTCAAACATTGATTATTCAAGGAATAACCAACTAATAGCATCCCTTCAAAGTAAGTATGTTGGTGATGTTCCACTCTATGGAGGTTTCTACATTTGCAGCATACTGCACGTTTTCAACCCCTCACAACGAACGTAATCAGTCCAAATTTAATTTTTCCACGGATCGAATACAAGGGTGTGCTGTAATACAGGGTGTTAATGTTTATAATTAACCCACGTTAATGGTTTGAACACGAAAAAATCTTCAATCGTGAATAGCACGGATACAAAGCCTCTAAAAAAAAAGTCCTGGAGACTCTTGAGTTGTGAAATCGACCCCTTGAAGGCTGTCAACCTTAACCGTTAACACCCCGTATTCAAGTCAATACAATCTACTATTCGCAAGTAAAAAGAAAATGAAAAGTAAAATGAATAATTAGATTGAAAAGTCCAAAAGTGAATTCTTGGCTATAGAAACTTCTTCCAGACGCTTCCTCATCCTGGGATACACGATTTTATTGACTCAAGAACCTTTCACACCTGGATACGCCACCACGGATTCTTTCAACAAAAAAATCTACCTTTCAGGTAGCTCGACATGACGTGAGTAAAGTTTTTGCGTTCTCCCAATAAGAACTAGCACCCACCGAAGAATTATAGTGTTTACAGACTCCATTTGGGGGGTCCGTCGAAAAGCACACAATCACCTTGTCCAGCGAGTCAAGTGTCCAAGGTCAAACACGACAAAACGCTGCAAATTCGTTCACAGGGGTTGATTATTCCTCGGACAAGGAGCACGGAGATTAATTTCAATCGATTCAGCGTCAAAAAATTACTAGAAAACGATACCCCACACACCTAAATAGTCAAAAATCCACGGGGGAAACAGCGGGTGTGGCGTGTCTCGGCCTCATTCCGATTCAAGACCCATGATTTAGTGGTGAATGATACCCCACACGCCTAGGTACCAGAAATCTCGAAACACACATTCGAAATCTTGTAGATAGATACCCATTCTGACCCATAACCTCATCCAGTGGTGCCTATCGTTCCTGTACCCGTCTCATTGGATTCAGCGCCCAAAATTTGGTCGAAAATATCCCGCACCGGTTGCAGTAAGTGAGCAGCCCGTCAATGCTCTGTTTTAGGTCCTGGGGGGTCTCAGCAAGGATCGCAATATCATCAGCATATTGGAAGACTCGAATGCAGACCTCCCCAACGGTTACGACATGAGGATGATTATCATCCAGGTCGTCAATGTACAGAGCGAACAATATGGGGCTGGCCAGATTGCCCTCGGTGGTTGGTTATTCCTCGGACTAGCAGCATGGAGACTCATTCGAATCGATTCAGCGCCCAACATATTGTGGAAAATGACACCCCACACGCCTAGGTACCAGAAATCTCGAAACACATATTCGAAATCTTGTAGATACGAGATACCCATTTTGACCCATAACCTCATCCACTGGTGCCTATCGTTCCTGTACCCGTCTCATTGGACTCAGCGCCCAAAATTTGGTCGAAAATATCCCGCACCGGTTGCAGTAAGTGAGCAGCCTGTCAATTCTCTGTTTTAGGTCCTGGGGGGGTCTCAGCAAGGATCACAGTATCATCAGCATATTTGAGGACTCGAATGCAGACCTCCTAACGGTTACGACATGAGGATGATTATCATCCAGGTCGTCAATGAACAGAGCGAACAATATGGGGCTGGCCAGATTGCCCTCGGTGGTTGGTTATTCCTCGGACTAGCAGCATGGAGACTCATTCGAATCGATTCAGCGTCCAACATTTAGTGCAAAATGACACCCCACAAGCCTAGGTACCAGAAATCACGAACACATATTCGAAATCTTGTAGATAGATACCCATTTTGACCCATAACCTCATCCAGTGGTGCCTATCGTTCCTGTACCCGTCTCATTGGATTCAGCGCCCAAAATTTGGTCGAAAATATCCCGCACCGGTTGCAGTAAGTGTGCAGCCTGTCAATGCTCTGTTTTAGGTCCTGGGGGGTCTCAGCAAGGATCACAATATCATCAGCATATTTGAGGACTCGAATGCAGACCTCCCCAACGGTTACGACATGAGGATGATTATCATCCAGGTCGTCAATGTACAGAGCGAACAATATGGGGCTGGCCAGATTGCCCTGTTTTACCCCAAACCCACTGTGATGCCATCTATGCCCCAGACTAGAAAGTAGGTGGTGAAATATGCTCACTTTAAGTCGACAAAAAAAGTATAGACACCACGTCCACCTGACCTGGACCCACTGAAAATTTTATCTGTATTGTTCCTGTCAGAGTGAAGACTGCATCCTTGGTGCAGTATCCCTCCCGTAAGCCACCCTGACTCTCCTCAATCAATCCAGCCTGCTAAGGAAGAACGCACTGCAGAGCATGGCCGTACAATTTACCTACAGGCTCCTTTTGAGGGCACTAAAACACCTTTATTAGCACATATTGGATCACCAAATTTAAAGCTCCTGCGTTGAAATGAAGAAAAGATTCTTATCAACCTCTTGTTGGTTTATTTTCAACGAAAGGTGAATCAGCCATGTTGAAATTCCACAATGTGACCCCCCAAAAATCTCATTTTCTCAACCGAAGCTTGCTTTTTTTCCCCCTTTCTGGACCAATATTCCCTCTTTCAACTCATAACCGTCTGGCAACACTGGCCCTATTGTCCGAATGCATCAGTTATGGCAAGGGATATTAGTGGACTGCAGTACTTCCCTGCGCCTTTTCCATTGTAGGTATGCATTCTACCCTTCGGTAGCATAGATGTCTTAACAGCGATTCGTCTAGCTGCGGTGCAGACAACCTTCTAATCCTTGACGGATTTTCGTTCGGATTAGGTCCCCTGCTCTGATGCAATCAGTCACGGTAAACCAACCCATATTGCGATAGTCAAACGGATATTTCACGCCATACCTGGATTATAATCCTGCATTTAAAAAGATGCGACGGACTCAAAAGAAACGCCGTAAGACCTTCTGAAACGCGTACGTCTCAATTCATTTCATCCCTGAGTTTGCGGCAGATCGCGTTAAGGTGATTAAAGATATGATATATCACCGCAATTTTCTACCTCTAAGGGCACCAAGTTATTCTCGTCCGCATCTTTTGTAAGAGCTGTCTCCCAGAACGCGTCTATGCGAGGAGTGAGACATCGCAAGGTTCTGATTGATCACGTCCCATTCTCAGAGTTTTTCATCTCTGGCCTTCTACCGATCAAATTTGAGGTCAATGGACACAGTCGAGGAGAGGGAAACTGAAACCAGCAACCTCTCAGTGCGTCTTGGTTACTTATTCCATGAATAATCAACCTGTTTTGACGCAAAAAGTCAATCTCTCCGATTCGGCCCAACATTTTTTTCTGGGTGTTTCAAGGTGTCTAGATCAAAACGCTGCAAATTCTTTCACAAGAGTTGGTTATTCCTCGGACTAGCAGCATAGAGACTCATTCGAATCGATTCAGCGTCCAAAATTTAGTGGAAAATGACACCCCACACGCCTAGGTACCAAAAATATCAAAAACCTACTTTCAAAATAGGTAAATATACACCCATTTTGACCCGAAACCTCTTCCGGTGGGCGCCAACCGTTCGGGATCCCATTTCATTGGATTCAGCGTCCAAAATTTAGTCAAAAGTGATATCCCACACGCCTAGATTGTCGAAAATCTCAAAAATTCATTTTTCAAAATACATTTTGACCCTTCTCCCTCAGGCCGAACGTACTGGAATTGTAGCTACCAAAAAAGACGCCAGGTTGGCTAACATAACAAAAATGTTTCTCGTATCATTGAGATTTATCGGATTTATTGGATTTACTGGAAACAATCACGCACCTCAGACTTGGTCTTACCTAAATGGACATTTAAGAACAATCATCGAAATTAATTACAGCTTCCTACCCTTCCCAGCAACACTGTAGCGAATTTCCTGCTGTCTAGCGGCGAGTTTTTGCACTAGAGAAAAGCTCGTCAGCTCTGTGTGTTGAGCTCACTCAGTTGCATTTGACAAGGGCATAAAAAAAACGTGAATTTCGAGATGTGCCCTTTTCATTCTACATGTGCGATATATATTCTATAATGCACTTTTTTCCGTGATGATTGCCGACTCGGATAATTGGTCCGACGAAGAATTATTCGCTGAATTCTTGTCACGGAAGGGAGAAATCTTTGCGGTAAGTTTGATCAACATCATAGAACTCATGAGTTCACCTCATGCTGAGAACTCCCAGAATCACCTTGACTACTTCGGTATGATGTTGAGGTCGAGGAACCTCAAAGTAATGGATATTGGGGCACGATGGCCAGAGCCATGCTACACTCCTGCTTGCCATCTAACATTTAACTTAGATTCCAAAATTATTCTACATAACGCCCGAAATAATCCGAAATTATTATCACGTGATAACGTAAATTCTTGACACTATCGCCTCCGGTGAATAAGGGAATTACCAACCTCTACTCACGAGAAAATGAATTTTGTGATGAAAACGGCGTATATCACTCCATTCGTTATGATCGTGAATACGGTTATGAAAACATGAGAATTTTGAATATTTTGATTTGACCAGTCTCATGCTTTTCCTATTCCAAGCTCATATTCCAGACACCTTCTTCTGGATAGTATCTTCAGAGCCTTTCCTTTCAACGAATGACCCCATTTCTTACATTTGATACAGCATTATTGAGTCTAGTTGGGCTTAATTTATATCGTAATTATTCGGCAGCATTGTGCCTTTTCCTGTTAAAAGATTAATGGTAGTAGTGACAAAGCCTCTATACTAATCGCCAAATTATTGGTGTTTCTTAACTGAATTTCATACACATGAAACGAACCACTTCTTATTTACCTATTGATCTCTGAATATGGATAATACTAGATTTGATAATTGAACAAATTATATTCTTGGATCTCAACAAGCTCACAACCACAACAGGAAGACGCCAAGCATCAGAAGAGAGAGAACAAGATGGCCTCGCAGTGTTGACAACTGCAAGGTGAACTTCATTATTTTGATATGACATTATAAATTAGTATTGCTTGTTGTTTATGTGGGAGTAATATTTCTTCTAAATTTTCTTGAGGTTTTTCTTCTATCAAGACAGGTAGATCATATCTCAACAAAGTAAGGATTTGACTGGTTCGTGGTTGATCCTCCTCCCGCTAGGTAGGTTGTTGGTGCAGGGAGCAATTGAGCTCTCCCAAGTGGTCAAATATTTAACACTGATAGATAGGATCACCGGGACTGGCAAAACTCATGATATACCTACCCTCAAAATATTTTATTGTAAGAGGGTAGGGGAAAACGAGGGAAGACATTTGGAGCCAATCAATGTTGACTAGCCCCCCACATTTCTCCTCCCAACAACAAAATACTCCCCGAGCGTCATGGTTGACTCGGAAAGCTTCAAATGGCGGTTTTCGATTGATTTTTCGATATGATCGCATGTGGTAACAGCAGCCCTAATGGTAGATAGCATCTAATGGCTTGCCCGTTTCGACGAGGGACCTTTTGTCAGAGTTGAATCGCACCCGTATCATATACGGATGCATTTTCAGGATAAAACCACCCGTCCTTACAATCCACGACGACGGTGCACGATAAAAATAGGAGAGGTTTGAAGGAGACAAAGGAAGAACAGTAGAACAATATCCAGCGCAAGAACGTTGTGGTTTTTATCCCAACTGACCTTTAGGTTCAAGTGACTGGTGAGTACAGTTTATTTATTTATTTTTAAATTTTTTATGTCCAAAAAAAAAGTTGAACAAAGAATGGGATATAAACGAAAATCCAGCACAGACCATTTAATGAACATAACTTCTACGATTACAATACAATACAAGTAACATCAAGATTTTCCAAATTATTCAATAAATATAAATAAATAAAACATGTGTTAAATATAAATAATAATTTTAAAAAATATATGAAAAATTTCATATATTTCTTCTCTTTAAAATTTCTTCTAACGAGATATAAATCACAGCAAATAGAGAAACTACCTATATCATGCACATAAAATTAAAAAATAATTTATCATCATCATTCATGACATTTGACTTTTTGGATCTAGTCACCTTGAAACGCCCACAAAAAAAAAATTGGGCCAAATAGGTGAGATTGACCTTTTGCATGAAAACATAAGTTGATTATTTCATGAATAACCAACCAAAACGTTTGACTCATTCCTTATACTGTAATAATAATATGAATATATGTCAGTCATATCCATTGAGGAGACATTAGGCGTTTGTCGAGATGCATAAAGAAGAAACAGACGGAGCATCTCTTCTTTATGGCGTTCTCACTTCAGATTGTGGATAATGCCCAATTCATCTTCATCTTTTCAATGCTGGTTGATTTAATACAATATTTACCTTATTTTGGAAAATGTTGAATTTGATTTGGAAATGCTATATATACGGTAAAAAATTCGTATTTAAAAATATTTATTTCATATTATTACAAAATGCATGCGACCGCTCTTCACTTGTTAAAACCATTTTGTTTTCAATTCGATATATAAATTCTTCGGGAATGGATTTTGACGCATGCGCAGTATCCACCATGACTATTTTTTGTTACATTTTACTCATTTTGCCTCGCTTGAGTTTATTAAGTTAATTTAAGTGAAGGCATTTTCATTAAGGTCCTCATTGTCACTGTGGTCTTCTGTGTTGTCCTCCCTTTCCACATTGTTCTCACTCGTACTGTTCATTGCAGATGAATAGAAACTCAATGCAGGATTCCCCCTCCAATCCTCTCCTAAATGTTTTTGTAGCAAGCGATCAACACCTCCTAGCTTCAAAGGGTTTACATCTTGACTAGTGGCATCTGGCGGACGCTGTGAGAAACGTCATGGATCTGATTGGTTTTGACCCTCAAAGAATCTTCCATGAATCTTCGTTCATTTTCAGGTGGATCTAACTGCATTTGAAGCAAGAACGTTTATCCATGGGTAGAAACCGGCTAAACCCAAGAATATGGACCGTTGTCGCGTTATCAACTGATAGCAATGATATCGCGCATACGGTCGATAATCGATAATCGAAAGTTTTTGTTGTTGCCTCCTTTTTGTCTCCTCCTGCTATCTTCAGTCAATGGGTCGATGGGTTTTTGGTGGTGTTCAACTAGCGTAAATGCTTTTTCAGGGTCATTGAAAACAGAGGGAAAGACGTACTCCTTGTAATCATAAAGGAGTTCATCCTCCCGGGCACTACAGTAATCTCCGATTGCTTGGAGGACGAAGGTTTTCGTCACCTAACCGTGAACCATTCCCTGTGTTTCAAGGATCCTGATACTGGGGCCCACACAAATGCTATCAAGGGAACATGGTCTGCTATCAAGCGTGGAATTCCCTCCAGATCTGTCACTACTCATTTCGATTCGTACCTCTCCAAATATATTTGGAGGAGAACGAAAAGTGAAAGTGATGATCTGATTAGGGAATTTCTCAAGGATGTGGCCAATGTATATTGGCCAGATGGCGGGAGTGAGAGGCTTAGTGAAGCTTAATATTTTCCAAAAGATTCAATTTCGATTTTTTCATTACGCTCACTTCTTCCAATAATTATTCGATTTACATTTTACGCCTTTTTACGCCAAAAGTACGAGGTAAGTTTATTTCAATTTATTTATTTTATTTCAATTTAGTATTTTCCCTCCTTTTTTATAAAAACAAATATGGCCGACAGGGATAAATATTTCGCGTATATATCGATAGTGCATATCGACAGAGCGTACTATCGATATCAGCTGATAACGCGACAACGGTCCATATTCTTGGGTTTTACCGTAGAAACCTACTTGAACTTGCAAAATTCATCAAAAAACCCATTTTCGAAAAAAATGGGATCTGGTTTTGATTCTAAACGCCTCATATGTTTGTGCGTACAGGTACTGTAATATTATTCCACCGTCTGCGTTAATGTTTTTCAATTCCGCACTCGGTTTGTGAAATCTCAGTGGAGTTGTGATCAAAGGTCGAGCGAGCGCTTATTTCCGAATTCGTAAGCTATCTTAGTGGGTGGTGAAGTAATTCATTAGATTGGATACGAAGTGGTCATTCGTAGATACTTCATCGTAATATTGTAGACAATCGTGAAAGCAAGATACAAATAACGCGCAAGTACGTGCAAAACATGGGAATCCTCGTATTAAAATGCAAGTCAGGGGTTTTCGAGAGTTTATCATTCGGGAGTTTTTATCTGGAAGATCCATCCTCAGGAGGGTGGAGACTTTAATTCCTCGGGGCGAACTCTCGAGGATCTCGGCGTTGAGTTTATTAATAGCATGTGATCGGGTGAAACTTGTTGATGCTTTAAGAGATGGAACGGGTGGGAATCTTTCCGGAAACGAGTCCATATCGCACGTTGGAAGGGATCGTCAGCTGAACCTGGCGGAGGAGCAGGGAAGGGGCGAAGGCGTCGCGGGCGCCCCATTGGTCGGCCGCCTTCCCCCCACTCCTGCAACCACGACCACGCCCCCATTCCTCCTCCTCCTATTTGCCGCAGTCGCGTCCCGACACGGGGATCGAGTGCATTGAAATTAGATTAGTGCATTAGTTCGAGCGCGGCAAGGTCGACTCATCAGCGAACTTTTATTAATATTAACTACATTTCAATATTATTCATTTTTTTAACGAACGGGTTGTATTTTAAGAAAAAACTCCTTTTATTCGTATCCGAAATTCGAGCAAGTTGGGTATCAGATCCGCACAGATGTTAGTCGTCGACACGACAGAGAGGTTTAGGCAGCTTCTGGCAAATAACCCTGCCTTGAAAACCCCAAACGTAAGTAACATTACATTTTCACTCTAACCATTTAATATCTGCTGAACATAATTTATTATTAATTATGTCTTCCAATATAGCACGCAAATGTCAATCCCTATCTTGCCTATAGTCACTACGGATTGGCCCAATTTCGTTTTTCATTTGAGTGGATTGCTCAAGCTATTTCATTTAAACCTTTAAGAAGAATGCAAATACCCTATCTAATATATAAAATCCTGATGCCATACTCCTCGGCTTGACCGATTTTTATGAAATTTTTGTGCTTATCCGGTATTTATGACAATCGGCCATCTATTTTTCATCTATCTAGATGTTAGGGGTAGTCCACCCCTAAATTTTTGTTCCAATTTAGTGTGTATCCTAAGTGTACATCCTAAATTGAAGGTGACATATAAGGGAGGCCACTTTGTAGGGTCCCAATTGGATGGTGCGATTGATCGTGCAATAAATGCACCTAAAACTACACTCACTGCAATTTTTTGAATTGTGTAATCGTGCCTTGATTTTGGTGCCTTTGCACGAACTCTATTCACGAGTACGTTATTTCACGTGGACTCAAACAAAAACATGTAGGCTCACCAGTTGCTGCATGTCTCAATTTATTTGAATCAAACTGTGCTTTTATCTTCGACTGTTATTGGTTAATATTACTGGCCCATTATCAATTCAAGATATAAGTAAGTGAATGGGCAACAATATCCAACGTATGATGCATGCCTTGCATTCGGCATGCTGGAAGACAACCAGTGGGAATGCATGCTTGCTGAAGCTCCATTGGACTGTACGGCACTACAAATTCGACACAAACACGACAAATATGGGAAAATCATTAGATGTCTACAGGTGTCACTTCTGACCCAGGAAATTATTTATATGGCAGTTTGCCGTGTCAGCTTCGGATCTGCAAGTTTACTTGCCAACATTATTACACTATCGTAACGTTAGTGGGTTACAAGATGAAGTCCTAAAAAGAAAAAAAATCGACCTACGACACGGTAGATAAACTCAACAAACGCGGTTTTTCAGTTCACGACTAAGTATCGTGTTCTGGCCATTCAAGAGCGGGCGACCGTGTAAATGTGTAACGTCAGACACGTCCGGAGACCTGGCGACTTGCCTGAACATGCTAAGTAATTGGCTCTGTGGGTTCCCACTATATTATCCTTGTTATAATAAATGATTTCTATCCCTAGCGTGATTGCTCCTTCTCGACAATGTATTTCGACCTAACTAGACCACCTTTACCGTCCAATTTCTTCAGTCCAACTCTTCTCCTTTGTACGCTACACGGTTCATACAGCGATCATCTACCAGAACTATACTCTTATACTTGTTCTCACATACTATAAATACCTCTCTTTCTTCATTTCATTTTCATTAGCGTCTATCACGCGTGTCCTTTGGAGAGTGGGCAGGACTCAAGGAGAAGAAACCTAGTTTGGCCGAATTAGAAGACGTGATTCACGAATTATAGGCAAATTATTATTAGAAATTGATAATGTTCTGTTGTAGGTTTTTGTTTTGTTGTATTTCGAAAAATGGATTTTCGAGATTTTTGGCGATCTAGGCGTGTGGGGAATAATTTTCCACGAAATTTTGGGCGCGGAATCCAAAGATACAAGTCCCGGTTAGCCATTTAAAACCCGTCAAATACTAATGTTTACTCAGTATTGCTACACTGAAGCTAAGAAGGGGCTTAATGAAGGTTTAGATAGGGTTGTTTTATGTGCCGCAGATTAGACTTTAGAGATGGGATAAGGCGGGTCCTTGCCGGCGCCGACCTTTGGTGATGGAGACAAAGTTCCTCATGAAAAGCCTCACGGAAGATAAATTTGGAGGTTTTGTCGACGTCATTGTGCACTACCGTCTCCTCCACATCATCGCTGAATGGTTGATAAGTCTCTAGAGATGGGATAGGGCGGGTCCTAGCCAGCGCCAACCTTTGATGAATAAGACAATGTTCCTCACGAGTGATAATGTGAGAGTCAGCGGGTCCCTGCCGGCGTCGATGATCGAGACGCAGAAACCGATAGTCAGTGAGCCCGGCTCATTCAATAAATGTAAGAGACGAAGTATTTAGCCAGGAGAAGGGTTAGCTATCGGTTAGTTAACTCTCCGGGGATCGACACTGGATAAACAGCTCTTTTCACAAAAAGAGATTTTTTTCTAAGAGAATTTTATATTTTGAAGTTGAACTACTCCCAGGCGCCCACTCGGCAATTTATCTTAAATAAACTAATTAGTAAGCGTACAAGTAGACACCTGGCTGAACCACTTTTTTTTAATATCATGGAACGTTGGTCAAATCAGATCAAAAACTCCCTGTGTGGGCTTGTATCTGGGCTCCGCCTCGGGTTCTTAATTCAGCTATACTGAACTAAATTACAAGAAAGGAAAAAAAAAATAAACCTGATTGGTTAAGGTCGAACCTTTATAATTAAATCATTGATTGGGAGGCGGTTCTATAGCTCCAGGATGGTTCTTCTTCCTTGAGGGCGTCCGTCGAATAACTTCTAGATGTCGAGCACAGATACTGTCACTAAGGGCTTAACGCCATAATTACAATAATAATTTAATCAAAGGGTCAAGTAAATTTCAATTGTGATTATTTCCCTTGATTGCTGATCGGCCTCGGCTGATATCACCATAAACATACGTCATGGTCTGCTTCCTGACGGGACCTATAGTAAAATAATCCTTTTATGATAATCAAATTTCGTTTCGTATGATTTAGTAGCCTGTCTGAGGGTTCTTCGAGGGTATCGCTTTAGTTCCATCTAATTTTTCATTTCTTACAAGACGTCTCGGCTTATTGCTTTCGAATGGCCGGCCTACATTCGAGAGGATTACCGCCGAAAAGCCATTAAAATGGTCTGAGAAGTGAAGATTAATTGCCTAGTACTAAAACTGGTTCAGTCGCTGGACATTTTTCCGAAGCAGGTCTCGTTTGAAAATACCAAAGTAGCCAGTGATGGGCTAAATGAAGAGAATTATCTAAACCAATCATTACTCACGACCATTTATCGTCTATTTACCATTCGTCTGACATGTTCATGTGACTCATTACCGTACCATAATAAGAAAATGAGAGATTGTCGAAATTGAATATCTTGTAAACACTTCTGAGCCTCCACATAGGGATTCCACCTACACGTCGATTCCCGCTGGAGACTCTTTACCCGTTCAGCGATGATGTGGAGGAGATGCTAGCGCACAATGGCGCCGACAAAACCTCCACATTTAATTTCAGTGAGGCTCCTCATGAGGAACTTTGTCCTATTCACCAAAGATTGGCACCGGCATGGACCCGCCCTATCCTATTTTTAGAGATCTATCAACCATTCAGCGATGATGTGGAGGAAATGCTAGAGTACCATCGCGCCGAAAAAACCTATGCATTCATTCAGCGATGGGGTGGAGATGATGCTTGTGCACAATGACGCCGACAAAACCCCCACATTCGTCTATCTATGAGGAACTTTGACTCGTTCACCAAAGGTCGGCGCCAGCAAGGACCCGCCCTATCCCATTTCCAGAGACTTATCAACCATTCAGCGATGGTGTGGAGGAAATGCTAGAATACAAACGCGCCGAAAAAACCTATGCATTCATTCAGCGATGGGGTGGAGAAGATGTTTGTGCACAATGGCGCCGACAACCTCCACATTCTTATTTAGTGAGGCTTCTCATGAGGAACTTTGTCTCGTTCACCAAAGGTCAGCGCCGGCAAGGACCCGCCCTATCCCATTTCTAGAGACTTATCAACCATTCAGCGTTGATGTGGAGGAAATGCTAGAGTACCATCGTGCCGAAAAAACCTATGCATTCATTCAGCGATGGGGTAGAGATGATGCTTGTGCACAATGACGCCGACAAAACCCCCACATTCATCTATTTATGAGGAACTCTGACTCGTTTACAAAGAGTCGGCGCTGGTAAGGACCCGCCGACTCCCATTTCTAGAGACTTGTCAACCATTCAGCGATGATGTGGAGGAAATGCTAGAGTACAAACGCGACGAAAAAACCTATGCATTCATTCAGCGATGAGGTGAAGATGATGCTTGTGCACAATGACGCCGACAAAACCTCCACATTCATCTATTCATGAGGAACTTTGACTCATTTACCAAAAGTCGGCGCTGGTAAGGACTTCCCGACTCCCATCTTCAGAGACTCTTCAAAATGTCTTTTTCGAAAAATGAATTTTCATTTCATTTTTGGCGATCTAGGCGTGGGTATCATTTTCCACTAAATTTTGGACGCTGAATCCAATGAACTGGGCCCCGGAATAATTGGCGTCCACTGAAGGCGGTTATGGGTCAAAATGGGTATCTCTCTACCCATTTCGAATGTGTATTTTTGAGATTTCTGGTACCTAGGCGTGTGGTGTATCATTTTCCACTTTTTTTTACGCTGAATTGATCTGAATGAGTCTTCATTCTGCTTATCCTTATTATGATATGATAGTGATTGCTTTTGCTTCAAAGATGTCACAAGTGACATTCAACCGTTTGATGATATGGGATTTTTCAACTTGGCTAGAATTACTCTTCATCCGGTTAAAGAAACCCCTCACCCACTTGAACATCACGTGACCGCCCCAGGTAATGTGCACCCCTCATGGGGATTGAATCATCGAAGGGTAGAAATAATCATCCCCTGCTCACCTCGTCCAGCTTCTCAGTTGATTAATCAGTCGCCCTTTCCTGGCGCTATTTATTACGTGTAATCTCTGTTCATCTAACGTATATGACGATGCCACATTCTGGCGTGAAGAGGCAGTAAACTGAACGTGGGTACTGAATTTGTATCTAACGTAAATATTTGTAATTCTAACGCAAAATTGGTTAGGAAATCTATGATAACAAAAATCGTTCAAACTCAAGTTTCATTTACCGGTTGATTTTCGCCTTCATAAATTTCGCTGATAGCAGATTGCATTCAAATCCCCACTCTTATTCCACACTGCTATATAATCCGCACGCTCAATTATTCTACCGCAGATCTGAAAGAACCACCAATCTAGGTTAGTCACACGAGGGGAGGTGACCTATATATCACTTGGTGTGTTTGTTTATTCAAATCGTCGAATGTAAATGTTCTGTTCTCTTCCGCGACCCTCCAAATGTAGTGTAACATTCACGGGTCACGAGACATCGGAACGAAAGAAGCAACCCTTTCAACAACAAGGCCTTTTATGAGTCAGGAATTTTACGTTTTTATATTCTTTTTTTGTTAGCGCGTTTTTAATTATTTGGCGTCCGAAAGGGGGCCCAGAGTGCCCCAGACCACCTTAGAAAGACCTCATACATGAAGATGTTTATGTAAATACGACACGAGGCTCGAGACCGCAGGAGCAGTAAATCCACGGGTTTTGACGTGACTCTTTTCATGTTTGGTGGCCGTTTTTCGAAGTCCCTGCTCAAGAATAATTGCTGCCGGAGTTTCCCCTTAGGTGTTTGCATTAACGCAACCACTCGGAGCCTTGGGTGTGAAAGAGGCGACGGGTTTATGTTATTATTCTAACGGATTCTCGATGTGAACTGACGGGTAAACGTCTTCCTGACGCAGGGCTTGGTTTTTTTTTTTTTTTTTTTTTTTAAATACATAATACTGGGTGGAAAACGCTGCAAATTCTTTCACTGGGGTAGGTTATTCCTCGGAGATTTATTTGAATCGATTCAGCGCCCAAGATTTAGTGGAAAATGATACCCCACTCGCCTAGATTGCCGAAAATACATTTTTCAAAACCACATTTAACCCTCGACCCCTACGTTCACAAACCGATTCACATGAAGTATAGAGCAGTTGGTGTTAACGGAAGCTAGTGAGGTTTTCCACAGGGAACTCGGCTCCATTCCCCGCTGGACGACGTCGGCAGGGGCTTGCATATTCACTTCTCCGGATACTTATCACAATATTAGCGACGATGCGGCGACTAAGTTCGTGCATAATGACGCCGATAAAACTTAGTGAGGTTTTCCACGGAAAACATGGCTTCGTTACCCGCTGAACGACGTTGGCGGGGGTGTGCGAATTCACTTCTCCGGAGACTTATCACAATATTAGCGACGACGCGGAGACTAAGTTCGTGCATAATGACATCGATAAAAGCTAGTGAGGTTTTCCACGGAGAACTTGGCTCCTTTCCCCGCTGAACGACGTTGGCAGGGGCTTGCATATTCACTTCTCCGGATACTTATCACAATATTAGTGACGATGCGGAGACTAAGTTCGTGCATAATGACATCGATAAAAGCTAGTGAGGTTTTCCACGGAGAACTTGGCTCCTTTCCCCGCTGGACGACGTCGGCAGGGGCTTGCAAATTCGCTTCTCCGGAGACTTATCACAATATTAGCGACGACGCGGAGACTAAATCCGAGCATTGATGCCGGCCGACGGACGAAGAGGTTATTGGTCAAAATGGGTACCTTTTTTCCAATTTCATGGGTTTTCAAGATTTCTGGTAGCTAGGCGTGTGGGGTATCATTTTCCACTAAATCTTGGGCGCTGAATCGATTCGGATGGCCCTAGGACACGCCACACCCACTGTTTTCCCCATTTTCGATATTTTTGACGATTTAGGCGTGTGGCGTATGATTTTCCACGTATTTTGGGCGCCAAATCGATTGACATTAGTCTCCACGCGTCTGGTCCAAGGAACAACCCAACGCCAGAGTCTCAATAATCAGGTAAGAGGCAGTAGGAGTCATCTTCCTCTTCATCCTTGTGACGGAGCATTTAAAGGACGGGTGGTTAGAACCAAGTCGATCACTGCAGGCCGAAATCATAAAATGTTATGGTATGGACGGTCAGATCCTCCTCAACGAGAATGGCCCGTGGAAATGTGCACCGCTCGTCGCGAGGTCTCCAGACATTCTTAGAGTAGTGGCCCAACATTTTTCTCGTTTCAAAGCCATTTTATTTTCAGTTCATCCATCAGCGGAACCTTTGAACCCCGAGCACAGGTCTTGGGTTAGATACCTATAACCTGCAACATATCGACCACCCGGGCGCCTTCGGAGGTGCTCGAGTCGTAAAACCGCGATCTTTTGTGCAGGTCCAGAGGTTTCCAACGCGAAAGATGCTGAGTTGCCTCTTCAACTATCGAACCCGGCCTCAACTGACGATTTGGTAGTGGTTTTGCCTTTTTCTTAGCCCGGTTCATTGCTCGTATTGCAGCGGGTGAATTCAAAAGCGACATCACCACGAGCTCTAAGGCAAGGGTTTATCTTTATTGAGGATCCGAGCCATGTAAGGTCAATTAGGCGGAATCTCTCGACAACTGTCACTGGTAGTGAAGCCTACGTCCTGCTCACTTGGTATTCTCCCGATTGATATACGACCGCTTTTAAATACGGTGATTCGGAGCTTCTCGTCGAGTAGTGCACGGTTGAAAAAGCCCATTTTTACTGCTAAGAATGCAATGACCAATTTAATAAAGGCTCCGAGTTTATCGAATAAAATTTGACCCCGTACTGGTTAAAACCTTTTAAAAACAACTTGAACTCACTTAGTAACCGTGCAAGTTTGTTCATTACTCTTTGAAACAACTGAATTGAAAAGAGACATGGTCGTCCTCGACACACCAATCTCAGGGTGATTGAGGTAAAATGAGAAGACGGGAAATAGGGTCCGGGGTCCTCACTGCAAATTTTTCCACAGGGGTTGGTTATTCCTCGAAACATAACCATGGAGACTCATTTCTATAGATTTATCGTCCAAAATTTAGTGGATAATGGTACCCCATACGCCTAGGTACCGGAAATCTCAAAAACACATTTTAAATGAGTAGATAGGCACCCATTTTGACCCATAGCCTCACCAACAGAGCACCAATCGTTCCAGGACCCATTCCAATCGATTCAGGGTCCAAAATTTAGTGGAAAATGATACCCCACACGCCCAGGTACCAGAAATCTCAAAAACACACGTTCGGAATGGGTAGATAGGCACCCATTTTGCCCCATAACCTCATCCAGAGGGCGCCAATCGTTCCGGGACCCCACAATTTGGCCAACACATCATTATTCAAGGAATAACCAACCAATAAAAGGGGACCCTATCAAGTATCGGGTGATCAATCGGTTCTGAATCTTCATACATCATCATCCCGGAAATCAATCAGTTGCTGGGCCCTGAAATCAAAGCCAAAGTCCAATTCCTATTTTATGAATTTTACTTGGAAGCTTTGGTTCCAGCCACTTCATCATTTCATCCGTAAGGTTCCTCTCGGATGTGAATTGTACCTTTTCAAATTCTCCACGGCAAATTATTAGGTTGAGCCATAAAGTGACGCCTCATATAATGCTCACAGGCTACTGAAAAGATATGGTCCACTAAGCCATTCTCACGTCCATAGTCACAATAAAAGAGCACGATCTTGAACGCTCCATCGCGCGAATTCCGCTCGAAACGATGTTCTTGTTCACGTTATCGTCCTCATCTTTACTCAAATACGTATTGGATGACTACCCTTCCTGGAAAATGACTCACTGCCGACCACGATCTTGAAAAAACCGATCAAGTTATAATTTTTTTATTATTTTGATGCGCTCATCTCTCCAAGACCGTAAAAGATTTCTGCACGGAATCTAAAAATAGGACTCTTACCATCTCCATCTGACCCATTCAAGGTTGAACAGTTAATCACGAATGTTTTCTGCGCTTCCATTAGGAATATCCTGTTCAAGCTTAAAACTATCAGGTCAGAATGAAATCATGCTAAAATTGATAGAACTGGTTTATTTTCTTAAAAGAGGGGAAAAGCCGGCACGCAATCGTTTTGAGCTGTAAATTGTAGGCAATGACTAGACGAAAGAGATAATTTACAAATCAGGTAAAACCCAAGAATATGGACCGTTGTCGCGTTATCAGCTGATATCGATAGTACGCTCTGTCGATATGCACTATCGATATATACGCGAAATATTTATCCCTGTCGGCCATATTTGTTTTTATAAAAAAGGAGGGAAAATACTAAATTGAAATAAAATAAATAAATTGAAATAAACTTACCTCGTACTTTTGGCGTAAAATGTAAATCGAATAATTTGAACGTAATGAAAAAATTGAAATTGACTTGAAATTGAATCTTTTGGAAAATATTAAGCTTCACTAAGCCTCGCACTCCCGCCATCTGGCCAATATACATTGGCCACATCCTTGAGAAATTCCCTCATCAGATCATCACTAACACACAAACACTTAAACATAAACTTAAACTTAAACAAATGTAAATTCAGAGCAGGACTGGAGATTCCCACAGTAATATGCTTGCAGGAACAGTGGACACGCACAAGGACAGAGGGAAAATATACACCGACTGAAGTGAAGTAACTGAAGATAGCACGAGGAGACAAAAAGGAGGCAACAACAAAAACTTTCGATTATCGATTATCGACCGTATGCGCGATATCATTGCTATCAGTTGATAACGCGACAACGGTCCATATTCTTGGGTTTAGCCTACAAATCATCATTTTATTCTCAATAAGATTAGGTAGGGCTATAAAAAACGCTGCAAATTCATTCACACGGGTTGATTATTCCTTGGACCAGGCGCATGGAAACTCATTTCTTCAACATGAGAAAAATGGGGAAAACAGTGGTTGTGGAAATGGGTAGATAGCCCCCCATTTGACCCATAACCTCATCCAGAGGGCACCAATCGTTCCCGCACCCATTCCAATCAATCCAGGCTCCGAAATTTAGTGGAAAATGATACCCCACACGCCTAGGTACCAGAAATCTTGAAAATACATGTACAAAATGGGTAAATAGGAACCCATTTTGACCCATAACTTCTTCCGGTTGGTGCCAATCGTTCTGGGACCCATTTCATTGGATTAAGCGTCCAACATTTAGTGGAAAATGATACCCCACACGCCTAGATTGCCATAAATCTCGAAAATCCATTATTCAAAATATACATTTTGACCCCTACCCCGCCCAAATTTGGTCCAATCGGGCTAAAATGTTTCGTAGACCGACTAGAGCCGGAACTTCACAGCGCACTCCTCGCTTGTAGGTTCTTTTTTTTCAATTGTAGGTTCAATTTATTTTTATTTCTTGCAGTACACAGCCTATTTGATATAATTCAGATTTTGATTAAGCATACCAATGCACAAATTTTTTCTTCTCTTAATTTGTTATTTGTAAGGTTTTCAAGCCACGGATGAAATAATAATAATAATATTTCACCGTCGGTTCATTTTACTTTAACATGTATGTGAGTATCCTTTATTATCGCTCGCTATCGAAAGTTTGGTCGTGAGTATCGATAGGATCAGATTTTTAAAAAAATGTCCAATGAAAAATGTCTAATGAAAGAAATTCTCCCATTTGAACATAAAATTCCAACAAGAATGCTATCGATAGTTACATAGTTAATCGACAAGATATCGATGGTACGATCTATCGATAGTTTTCCGCCCCTCAATATTGACAAGAAATTAAAATTTGTTATTGGTCGATGTTCGATAGTGGTCAACATCGATGGTTTGCTACATCGATATTGACTTTGCGATTTCGATGTCAACGGAAACATCGATGTTTCCCCTTCGATGTCCCATCCCAAGTCAGGTCTGTAGATTGAGGTGAATCAACGGACACCTTCAAATGAACATCCGGAAGAGATGGATGACAAGTCTTCTCCATGTTGTGTTGCACGGAGTAGTTATTTTCAGAATCTACGCGCGCTACCCTCATAAACGTTTAACAAGAACCTACAGTACAACAAGTATAAACAATTCAATTCAATTCAATCTACGTATTTATGTTCCTTCTTGTTACAAGTTGTTCAACAAGAATTTGATTCTAGTACATTGTGGTTGTTGTTGTGTAGATTGACTTGGCAATGAAGCTTGCATATTCACGATGGTTCATTCCTTCTCGAACACTAAATCTCCTTATCCTCAGGCATATATGAATTTCTACTAAGATCCATTGTAGGAAATGGTTTCTTAATGTTCTACAGTCATTTATAAATTGTTATCACAATCAGATACGTTCGTGGTACGTGTCGTTTAAGACGAGACAATGGACAAGACTTTTTTGTATTTTTGCATACATCAATATATGACTACAATTAGTACTTGTTTGAGAAAACCATTGTCTCGAATTTGAGTTAAAATGTAGCTTGGACGTAGTTAAGAATTTCTTTCTTTTGGTTGGTTATTCCTTGAATAATCAACCTATGTTTTCATGCAAAAAAAAAAAAAATTTCTGGACATTTCAAGGTGTCTAGATCGACTCCTGGCAGGAAATCTGGGAGACAGAAACAAGAGGAAGATGGACGGCTCGACTGGTGCCCAATATACGTCCCTGGCTAGAGAGGAAACACGGTGAAGTTAACTATCATATAACGCAGTTCCTCTCGGGTCACGGGATGTTCTATCAGTATCTCCATAGGATGCGCATTGTGGAATCTCCAGGATGCCTACATTGCACCAATGAAGAGGACAGCGCTCAACACACATTCTTCGAATGCGAGAGGTGGGAGAGAGAGCGATGGCAAATTGCAAGGGAGCTAGAAATGACCAGCCCTCCCACCCCCGAGGATATGATGACCAGGATGCTCGAAAGCCAGTCAAAGTGGAATGCCGTGGCAGGGTACATCCGGAACATCCTGGAAGGCAAGCTCGTCGAGGAAAGGGCCCGGCAGCGGGAACTGCAGGCAAACGGGACCAGCTAGCAGGCAGAAATCGGAACCCAGCCTGAAGTAATGTGTCAAACAGTTCCGGGCTGGGCCCCAACGTGGGAAAAGGGGGTGAGGTTTTTAGTGGGTAAAAATCTCCACATCCCGAGAGGTGGGTGTTCTCACGCCTTTAACAGCAGTGGGTATCATGCTGGAGAACAGTGCGAAGTGGAAAACGGTCGCTCAATATGTGCAGGACGTACTGCGGAGTAAGAAAGCGCTTGTTGATTCAAGACCAAGTCAAGAGGACAGAGATGACCATGACAGGGCAATCAGGACAGGGCAACTCGGCACAAGAAATCCAGATAGAAATTGGATGTCGACGGACGAGGAGGAAGAAGAAGAGACCTCCGAATCTTAGGAAGAAATGAATACTTACACATAATTTTAGTATAATTGGAGTACTGTAATTCGAGGTTGTTATTATTCACCTCAATACTACAACTGGATAACTCAAAAAATTTCATTTTTGAGATATCTATACCAAAATTTTCAGGATTACTTCCTCTTTAAGATGCAACAACTAGATATCTCATTCTTGCTTTGTATAATAGGTGAATGAGTAACTAGGTAACTCGGACTTTTCATCATATTTCAATAATTTTGAAAATATTCAAACATATTTTGTTACAATTCACACTTCTAATCAACACTAGACATACAGAACTAACTAATTGTTGAAAAAAAACGAATATCATTTCAATATTTCTGCTATTAACATCAGTCTCATTGTTGAGAAAAACTTTGATTGCGTTTTTCTCGAAACCATGGATTTTGAGTTACCCACTTGTAGTATTAAGGTGACGTATTATAACCATATAGATGTATATATATGTACCTATAGGATGTCGATTGGCATAGGCTTATAAATTACTTGTCAATGAGTATAAATAAAGAACGAGACTTGAGGATGAAAAGTCAAGAGAGAAGAGGCAAATAGCCGAAGAGGGAGAATGGCCCACCCGAAGTAATGTGTTAAACAGTCCCAGGTGGGCCATTGCCCTAGAAGTATCACAGGGACCACTTGGAGTCGTCCTCCTCCTACGCCCTTGATAAAAAAAAAAAAAAAAAAAAAAAAAAAAAAAAAAAAAAGGTGTCTAGATCAAATTTAGCAAATGTCCATCCGCCGTCCACGCCGATTTTGGTAGTAGAAAATTTTCTAAAAATCTGCAATTTTGGTCAGGGACCCGTTTCCGGCTCCAGTTGATCCTCGAAAGTTTTTAGCCCGATTCGTCTAAATTTAGGTGGGGTAGGGGTCAAAATGTATGTGTGTATTTATAGGTGTATTTTAAAAAATGGTTTTTTGAGATTTTTTGCAATCTAGGTGTGTGGGGTATCATTTTCCACTAAATTTTGAACGCTGAATTCAATGAAATGAGTCCCAGAACGATTGGCACCCTCTGTATGAGGTTATGGGTCAAAATGGGTTCCTCTTTACCCATTTCGTATACACCCATTTCATGATTTCTGGTACCTAGGCGTGTGAGGTATCATTTTCCACTAAATTCTGGGCCCTGAATCGACTGGAATGGGTCCGGGACCCACCACCCACTGTTTTCCCTATTTTCCCCATGTTGATGAAATTTGTCTCCATGCGCCTGGTCCGAGGATCTTTTTACAAGGCATTGAAAATAATTTCGTATGTTATGTTGTGACTGTCGGGCTCGGGTTGTCGTTTCATGCTCGGACGATTGTAGGTATGAGCGACCGTGGGCGGTTTCCTCGACTGGTGCTTTCCATTAATTTTTTGCACCCTTCGTCCATCACGTGGTGCAGTTCTTCTCCGCAGTTTTTACTTGCCTCCGAATCACCGTGTATAAGCAGGCACAAGAAACGGGAGATGTTGAATGGGGCCGAGACGATCGTAATGTTCAGGAGAAGAGCGAAATCCTCGGTCGAGACATCCTTCGCACCTTTGCCGGCCCCAAAGAAAGTCCATTGAAGCTTGTGGGAACCCCCCAAGGTACAAGGGAGCCCAAGACTCGGCCCTTCCTCCCGGCGATGAATAATGATCGAAGCTTCTCCCGAGTTTGAGACCAGGTAGACAATCTGTGTCATCTCGTGTCACAGCCCAAGCTTCCCTCTTTCCTTCCAAACAATGGCCAGATACGACATTTATCATCAGATCAACCTTTTGGCCACACCTTATCTTTTTCGGAACGGAGTCAGCTCGAAGAAAAAATAACACCGAAGCATTGTTCATATCAGCCCGTGTAGAGTTGATTGTGAATAAACAATCACGCTCGCCGATACATTACGGTGGCTCTTGTATTTTATGCAACTGAAATCGATTCTTTCCATTGGATGGGGAATGACAGACTGATCAAGATTTGAGGGATGACAGATGAATGTGGCGACTTCGAATGATTAGAAAAGAAAACGGAACCCTCATCACGAACCTACAATATTTTGGCGCCTGTAAAATCTCCATGTCGGACGCAACTGCCATCTCTTCAAAACTCGGCTTCGTTTGGTCCACCACCAAAATTCACTGAAAAAGATACTCCACACGACCAGGTCCCCAAAAAGCACAGAAAATCATATTAAAAATATAAAATTTGCGTCCTATTTCCAGAGTTTCCAGGGAGCCATCTACAGCCGGAAACAAGCCATTCCTTTTTGTGGCTGCTTCGTCCACACCATTTTCGGCAGTAGGAATTTTTTAAATAAATGTAAAATGTACAGTGTAAATACAATATTTCTTATAAGACGTTTTGAGTAATAAATTTTACAGAACAAAAATTGTTTACGGTTTCTGACACACTGTTGACTGCTGTTCTTGGTACGCAGTGTTGCTTTTCTGCAATTTTCAACTATTCTGAGCGTGTTAACGGCAAAAATAAAGTCGCCAAGCCCTCACACTGTTTTCCATCGAGAGGAACAAGAACATTAATATTTCCATGTACGGTAATGTATTGATACCGAGGAATTCTCTCTTGGTTCGAGTTGATCTTCATCAGCCCGATCGCCAGGATAAATGGTCTTCCGACACTTATGGGGGACCTAGGCGAGTGGAATACAATTCATTACTGAATTACGGACGCTATAAAATTGAGGGTTTTGAATCGATAGCCACAAAATTAGGCCAATTATAAGATAAAACAAATACGTATTGGATATTTTAAGAAATACAATTTTTGTGTTTTAATAATGAACGGCACCTGATAATGAATCTCAAAAGCCCAGTTTCACTGGGATAGTTTTGTTATTTTTATTTTATTTTATTTTATTTTTTTACTCAGTGAATTAAAGGTGAATAGGTACGGGCTTACGGGCAGAGTCAAACAAAATTCGACCGTTGGGTGCATTAAAACGTTTGCTGCGGAATTGTTGAGCTCGTTTGAGCAGCTGTGCGGGAGTCTGAAATAGGAACGCGCCAGGTGAGTGCGCCGCATGTGGATAGAAATTCGAAACGAGCTCCTAACCCAGTGCGGCTCACGCGCCTGGCGCGTGAGTGATAGAATTTAATTCACTTTTTGGGTAAATCATACTCACAATAATATAATATAGATAATAACAATATAGATAAAGAAACGTATTGTGTTTTAACAATAAAGCAATATTTTTTTTTGGGAATTTCACTTGATGGTATACTGGAGGAGTGATCTGAAGTGAAGGCTACCTTCACGCGCCAGGCGCGTGAGCCGCACACAGATTGGAACTGAGCTCACGCGCTCTGCTTCTGACTCCGACGTTTACAGTACCTTCAGAAGGTTCAAAGCTGGCGTGGGAAGTAGAAATATGTTCCATTTCACTTTCTGGTATACTGGAGGAGCGATATGAAGTGAAGGCAACCTTCACGCGCCAGGCGCGTGAGCCGCACACAGATTGGAACTGAGCTCACGCGCTGAGCGCGTGACCCGCAGCGAACGTGTTTTGCATCGTTTTTCTATAATATTCATGGTGAAAAGAACGTCAGAATGCACGAAATCAAACCACTTGAACGCTCAAATCGTTCTGACGACAACGAACGTATATTCTGACGAGGCTTCCACTAACATAGTAACCATTCTCATTGGAAAGCAGGATTTTGATTGTTTAAGCGACTTCGTGAGAACACTTGTCCGTAAAAACTCGCGCCCATGGAAACCAATTCTAAATTAAAATAAAATAAAATAAAATAAAAAAATAATAAAAAAAATTCTTACGTGCTCAGATTCACAGAATCTCAGTAAATCAGACCTTAGAATAATGAGTATTTACAGCATCGTATGCTTTTCCCATAGACGATAGACAATAGTACTACAACTAAACGATCCCTTCTGGCTGCGTAGGTTGGTCTCATCTGGGCGACCATTTCGTCCCTTGGGACGCATTCTCACGGTCAAGAGATAGTTGAGTCATGTGATTCGGTCCACCTACTACGACATCCGGCCACGACTCCGACCGCCTCTTTGCTCTAATGGGGCTCTAACGTCTTAATTAATACCTCGGTGATTTGAAAGCCGACTCGAGTGCTGTATTGTTTCTGGGATACCTGTTGTTTTTAGAATGATCCTAGTGAGCGCTGCACGTTTTTGTCCAACGCGAACAGCGATGTGGCTTTCTTTTTGTGATCCAATTAATTGTAATTCACCTATTGTAATTCACAACTTCGAATGGGATTTTACCGATTGATTGAGAATATCAGTCGCCACCGTGAAAACCAAAGATCAAAGTCAGCAAATTATAGAATATGGAAATAGAGAGAAGAATTGAGGGACATCTTACAATTAGGAGCAAAGATTAATTGAGACTCATTCCTGTTCAATACTGTAAGCGAGCTTCGCCTCACGACAGTACGAAAAAGGTGCATTCTTGGTGCCGTGTTTTCGAATTGGGGTTTTGAAGTTGTGAGTATGGACACTAATAAGAAATGCTGCAGATTCATACACAGGAGTTGGTAATTCCTCGGACCAGGCGCATGGAGGCTCATTCCGATCGATTCAGCGTCCAAAAATTAATGGAAAACGATACCCCACTCGCCTAAATCGTCAAAAATATCGAAAATAGAAGGGGATAAAAGTGAGTGTGGCGTGTCCCGGACTAATTCCAATCGATTCAGGATCCAAAATTTAACCCCACACGCGTAGATACCAGAAATCTGGGAAACACCCATTTGAAATGGGTAAATAGGCACTCATTTTGACCCTTTACCTTTTCCAGTCGGTTCCAATCGTTCTGGAACCCATTTTATTGGATTCAGCTTCCAAAATTTAGTGGAAACTGATACCCTACTCGCCTAGATCGCCCAAAATCTCGAAAATCCATTTTTCAAACAACACATTTTGACCAAACTGATTTTGGATAACCATTTATGACGCCCGATCACCAATGCGATTATAGGTAATATAAAACCAATTCAATCCAATTACGACATCAAGGAGAAACTTGTACGAATTTATTAACCGTTAATAGTTCACAGGCAGTTATACCGTTTTGGTATTGAGCTTTACCAACCCCTAATTGACCTTTGATTCGTTATTCACGATTAAATGACGTAATAGAAGTAAAATCCGTTGATTTCAAAGATACGCATCCTGTACGGAAATTCAGGAAATCGGTCGATGATTTAAGCAGATCCGAAGATAACCGATTTTTTACAGGATATTAGAGAGGTTTTAGACTGATAATGTCAGAGCGTGAGAAACTCGTAACTCATGAAGGAGTCCGGAGATGGGCGTGCTGTGGGGAAGAAGCACGTGTTTACTAATAATACAAATTAACGTAAGTATCTTGGTGGAAGATGCGTGTGTATTGAGTATTACTCGGCCCGGGTCGAGCTTTTTTTCTTTTTGCTTTGGAAAAAATATGGAAAGGGTGAAGTGAATGGGTTATGGTGTGTAGAAAGTACAAGACGCAGAGGAGATGGGTGTTGGTCGTGAGATCTATGCTCTAAGCCAGCGGTTCCCAACCGCGGCACACCATGAAGCACCATGGTGTGCCGCCGGGTCTGGATGTTACAACGCTGTGCAGCACCATAACTCCTCCGGTCACTCAAACTAAGAATCAGCAACACCAGCAACCACGAAATCATGGTTGCAAGCTAGGATTTTCTGATCTACCTTTGGACAGTTTTTGGTTGGACACTGCCAAGGAGTTCCCCCTTCTGGCAAACAAAGCTATTTTGACATTATTCCCTTTTTCCACTACATATCTGTGTGAAATTAGCTTTTCAAGCATGATTGCTATGAAATCAAATACAGAGAGAGACTGAGAACTGTTGACGAAGAGCTACTTATGTTTCTTTCTTCGATTCCAGCCAGATTAGCTTTGTGTTCAGCCAAACAGGCCCAGGTTTCGCACTGAATGAATTTTATAATTTTTCACTATTCTGTCTACTTAATATTTCATAATAAAGTAATTATAAAATACTTTCTTTGTGCTTATTTGATTCCTATTCAAGAGAATTACTTTATTATAGTCAGTTTAGGCACAGAGTTAATTTTTTAACATTTTCTAATGGTGGTGTGTCTCGTGATTTCTTTCCCCGCGACAAGTGTGCCTTGGCCAAAAAAGGTTGGGAAACGCTCCTCTAAGCCAAGTGGCTGGAACTTATTGGAACCATATTATCGGTACCATCTATCTGAATGGGGTACATAAACATAGTCAAAAGTCGACTTTTCTGTGAGATCATTCTTTAATGCGTGTAATATGAGTATTAAACTGATTAGAACTAAAGAAATTAGCGTTTGAGCTCTAGTCTGCCTTGATTCCCTAGTTTGGCGGACTTTTGTGCGGACTACCTCTCCCAAATTTGGTCCGATCGGATTGAAAAGTTTTGAGGACTAACTTGAGCTGGAAACGGGTCCCTAACCAAAATTCCAGATTTTTAGAAATTTTTCTACTACCCAAGTCGAGGTGGACGGCGGACGGACATTAGCTATGCGTCTCCAAATGGACGGCACACGTACAGAATCTGGCCAAACATCCGCACACGCCTGTCTCAGCGCTATGTGGATGTTGACCACTACGTCTCGCAGTTTGCCACTGGCCATGGCGACTTCAACGCCAAGCTCCATGGCATGAGACTGAAGCCCTCCCCCCTCTGTGAGTGCGGCGAGCTCGAGACGGCTGACCATGTCTACCTCTAGTGCCCAAAGCACAAAACCGCGCGTAGGGCTGGCAGTGCTGGGTCTGGCCGCAGACGAAGAGAGCCCATGGCAGGCGGCTTTTCAATCTAGAAACAATGCAGAAGGCACAAAAAAGTTTGCCCGTCAAGTCATGGCTGCAAAAGGATGGCCCACACGCCAATCACGCCATGAAGCCGCTCCTGGTCCCAACCGTGCTACCTCCGCGAGGTCCGTTCCGGGCACTGCTGAATAGCAGTGGCGAAACGCACGGCAGGAGAGCAGGCGCAACCATCAGGCAGTAAGCAAACCCCGGTAAAGCCGCGAGGCGTAGGAACGGGAAGAATGAAAAGACCTGATGGACGGACATTAGCTAATTATGGTCTAGAAACTTTGAAACGTTCAGAAACAACAATTTTGGCCCGAGAGATTGACTTTTTGCATGAAAACTTTGGTTGATTATTCCTTGAATAATCAACCAAAATGGGTATGAGCAAGGGATACCAGAGAAAGAAAATTGTCCTGTGATTACGTTTTTTAGTTTCGTCGACGCTGCACTGCTATTGCTGAGATCGTACTCATTATTATTCTCATTACGCCCATTGCTCATAATTATACTTCGCGGCCAAGATGATTGAAAAGAAAACAGCAAACAAACCGCCTGAACCTCACACGATCAGAGCCACTGGTGAAACAGCGTGGAGGCCACAATCTCTTAGTGAAGAGGGGAAGTGCGATCCTGGTCGCCAGTCCTCTTCTGCTTCTATCTCTTCTTTCATTGCCGTTCTTGATCTGCAGGCTGCCTGTTTGCTGACTCGGCCTCTTCACTTTTTCTGCAGTCTCTAGCACCAGCTCTGGGTTCTGCATCAGTTTCTTTCCAATGAGGTCTTCCATGGCAATAGCTCTGTCCACTGTAGATTGTCTTCATCAGGGCTCTGCTGGGAGCCTGGGACACTTCAACTTTGAAGCCGTTGTCCAAATGAATCACCTGATCACTCTGCCATTGGCACAACTAGTCCAGGATTGGCTTTTGGAAGTGTCCTGCTTGCTCTTGGCTCCCAGGTCAAGCTTATTCTCGCAACTCGCGTAAATGTGAGGAGATAGAGACGACTACGAGCTCACCTTCTGTATGAGCTATTCCATGTGCCCCCGTATCTATTGCTGCCTCAATATTCACTCAAGAGCTGTCGTCGTTCTCAAATTAATCACGAGATGGGCTCTGTCCTCAGGATAGTTTTTGTGCATGGATGGGGTGCAACTGCATCGAAGACCGCATCTGTACCTACTGTTCACATCCGTAAGCCGCTCCTATCTGGTGAAAGGACTCCTCTAATGGTTGCTCCCTCGTGTGCATGAACAACTGAGGTTTCATCTAATCCATGTTCATCAATCTGCTCAACAACCCCCATCGCCCGTCACTTCTCAACGTCCCTGAACAATTGCTGACATAAACTATCCTAAATTTGTGACAACCTACCAGGTCCAACATCCTCTCATGCAACATCGCATTCTGTTCTTCCTTCTCCTTTGTTTCCTCAAACAGGTTAGTTTACTCAAACAACCCGATTGGACCAAATTTGGGTGAGGTAGGGGTCAAACTTTATATTTCGAAAAATGGACTTTGGACCCTGAATCGATTGGAATGGGTCCGGGGGTGTGGTGGGCCACTGTTTCCCCCATTTCCCCCATGTTGAAGAAATGAGTCTCCGTACGCCTGGTCCGAGGAATAACCAACCAAAACGACGACTTTCTTGGTCTAAGATCGTTCATATTTCGTGGTCATTCACCTCCTTCACGTCATTATTCCTGTAGATGATCCACTTCCTCATTTTACTGGCTCTTGAATAACGAACGAGCTTCAAAATTGTTTCCGAAATTTGTGATCAAATCCTTTCATGACCAATTATACTCAGCAGCTAGTAAACTGTAGTGAATACTCCTATTAAACCCCTAATACATTAACGGGAATACCCACTCGTGATGAAAGACCCTCGTCCTCCAAGATGACCTGATTGTTGATTCGATAATAGTCCACTTTAGATGACGCTTGGATAGAAAGGTGTGGACCAGAACGCGAGAAACGTGTCTATTCCGAAACCCCTTCTAGTTAGAAGTGACTGATTAGTTATTCATTGTTTGTTTTGTGTGCTCCTCTTTTGAGATCACCAGGTGACAGCGGACCCTTTCTACCAATCGAGATGGCGAACCCTTCCATCCCACCCTTCGTAGTTTTGATACGACACAATAAACACGGAGTTGAAAGGAATTTTTCTTGGATTTTTTTTTCAATTTCTTCAACCCGTTTATTCGTTTTCTCATCCCCCTGCAAGATGAACCCGCTTTTGAAGTCCATAAAGAGATTTTTTTTCTTTTAATAGTTAGTGGTGACGTTTTGTTGCGGGGCAGAAGAAGAGCCCTGAGCCGATAAGGGCCAAGACTAGCTTCGGGGTCGCTAAGCGATTTGTCAAGTTAATGACTTGTCACGAAATACAGAAGGGACAACACCCCAGAATGGTGACACTTTCAAGAGCCTGCAGTTTTAAAAAAGTTCAATCAATTCACGTCCGGAGTCCTGAATATCAACAGATGGGAGGAGATTCAGCTTTCCAACGGTCTTTCGGATCGAATGTCTCCGTTGCCGTACATCTATCATCCATCACTCGTTGATAAGAGAAGGAAGGAGTTGAGGGCAAAGTTAAGTAAATTGAAATCATGCAGATCTTCAAAAAGGATAAATATGGTAATGGTACCTATTGTAATGTAATTTTAAGGGTTCACTATTCATTATTCACTCCAGATTTAAGTAACTGCACTTCTAAAAACGCTGCAAATTCTTTCGCACGGGTTGGTTATTCCTCGGACTAGGCATAACATCATTTCTCCAACATGGGGAAAATGGGGAAAACAGTGAGTGTGGCGGGTCCCGGACCCATTCCAACCGATTCAGAGTCCAAAATTTAGTGGAAAATGATACCCCACACGCCTAGGTACCAGAAATCTCAAAAACACACGTTTGGAATGGGTAGATAGGCCCCATTTTGACCCATAGCCTCATCCAGGGGGCACCAATCGTTCCGGGACCCATTCCAATCGATTCAGGGTCCAAAATTTAGTGGAAAATGACACCCCACACCCCCAGGTTCCAGGAATCTCGAAAATACATATTGAAAATGGGGATGTGTATTTCGAAAAATGTATTTTCGAGATTTTTGGCAATCTAGACGTGTGGGGTGTCATTTGCCACTAAATTCTGGACTCTGAATCTATTGAAAAGGGTCCCGGAAGGATTGGCGCCCTATGGATGAGGCTATGGGTCAAATGGGTGCCTATGTACCCATTTCGAATGTGTGTTTTTGATATTTCTGGTACCTAGGCGTGTGGGGTATCATTTTCCACTAAATTTTGGACCCTGAATCGGATGGAATTGGTTAGGGACCCTCCAAATCCACTGTTTCCCCCGTGCGTCTGGTGTGTAAGAATTTGCAGCGTTTTTTTCAATCTCCACGTAGAAGATCGGTGATTATTTAACGTAAAGAGCCTATACTTGAATCTCCAGAATAAGTAACAATGAGGGTTCACATATACCATTACAACACTCAGGAAACGGACGGAAGAGCGGAGTTCGGAGCATTAAGAACTACTCCCACGCGCTTCGTGGTTAGGTCTCGCCCATTCTGGAGAACTTTTATGATTTGATCGGTTTACCACTTGGAAAACCCTAAGTTTTATTGGAGAGTCACGTTGGAAGTTCCCGATGGAAATGTTTTATGGCTTGAGTGCTCTCTCCATAAGGCTCTACGTCTGGCCCCCTGTTTGGGTCCTGATCAGGATATGGAGGAAACGCCCACTACGCAAGCTATGATACCAGTTCGGTTGTCCGCCTCTTAATAGCTAGAAAAAGGGGAGTGGGGTGTATCGTATTTTGATGAACAAGTCTACCTGTTAGAGACCAACACATTGGTTAATAGATATTATGGCCATCAATG
The DNA here is from genome assembly GCA_019603395.1 of Cyrtorhinus lividipennis. Lineage (NCBI taxonomy): Eukaryota > Metazoa > Arthropoda > Insecta > Hemiptera > Miridae > Cyrtorhinus > Cyrtorhinus lividipennis. The sequence continues at coordinate 13,110,953 of CM034008.1, forward strand.
ACACGCAGCAAGTGTGTTCTATTGGTGGAAGGAACGCGTACGCATGAACGGTTATGTCAATGATTCATGTGCCTCTCGAAATGAACATTATCCATCTAACAGTCTATGAGGGCAGTCTTGATTCCACAGCGTTGTTAGGAACGGCTATTTTCCAAATAGCTAAAAAATCAATCTATTTAATGATAAACGATTGATTGAAACTGCAGTGTATTTGTTCACTTTTCGCAGTATTCATTTCAATTTATCTATCGAATATTGAAGACCCGGGTCCGCCTTAATTATTTGTTGCTGGTTTGGGTAGGGTATCAGAGTGAGTAGTTGGCACCATTACTGGGTAGGTACCTGTTAAATATTTGACCACTCGGGACAGCTCAATTGCTCCTTGCACCAGCAACCTACCTAGCGGGAGGAGGATCAACTACTGAACCAGTCAAGTCCTTACTTCCTTGAGATATGATCTACCTGTCTTTATAGAAGAAAAACCTCTTGTTCTTTCTCTTCTGACGCTTGGTGTCTTCCTGTTGTGGTTGTGAGCTTGTTGAGATCCAAGAATATAATTTCTTCAAGTGACTAAGTATTGTTCAACTATCAAATCCAGTATTATCCATATTCAGAGATCAATAGTTAAATAAGAAGTGGTTTGTTTCATGTGTATGAAATTCATTGAAGAAACACTGATAATTTGGCGGTACCAAGGTAGACTTATGAAACAGAACAGATTCTCTATATTCTAATGCATTTGGCAAGAAGAAGCATTGAGAAGGATTTGGTTTTGCTCGTGAATGATTTCCAATAACTAAGTAATAAAACTAAATAACTAGTTTAGTACTTAAGTACTCACCACAAAATGACTGAGATAGTGCAGCGACGTGAAGAGGGCAAGACGCCAAGGAATTTCAAGTGACCCTCTTAAGCTAACTGAGCATACTTTCACGTTCTCGGTGTTCTCGGGAGTTCCTTCCATATAGGCTGAGGTTGGACGGGATTTTTGATAATAATTGGAATGCATATCTCACGGAGATTCTTCTGACTTGAAGGTTTTAGGGGGGGAGGGGGAGTAGGGCCCTTCATTAGTCAACGTCTGGGAAGAGAGATATTAGGGTTTTACACAAACGTTTATGGAAAATTAACCCCTCATTTGATTATTTTTTATGATCGCAAACCGGTTAGCAAGCTTCAAACGTTGCGTAGCCATTTCAGCAGAGAAACTCGATTTTCTGCTGGATTCTTCTTGAAATTAAGCAATTTTAAACAAATAGTACCATGCGAAATAGTGTTGAAAAACATGCATGAGATCAACAACCGTTTAAATTGTTATATAAATTTAGAAAAAAGCTCATGATTGCTTGGAATAGTAGAAAAATACAAATTGGAAGAATCTTGAGGTTTTTTAAAATGAAGAGTTCAAATAGTGTCTGAATCAGTTGTCCCAAGAAAAACGCTGCAAATTCTTTCAGACGGGTTGGTTATTACTCGGACTAGGCGCATGGAGACTCTTTTCTTCAACATGGAAATAGTGGGGAAACAGTGGGTGTGGTGAATCCCGGACCCATTCCAACCGATTCAGAGTCCAGAATTTAGTAGAAAATGATACCCCACACGCCTAGGCACCAGAAATCCTGACACATACAAAATGGGTAATAAATTCCCAATTTGACCCATTACTTCTTCCAGTGGGTGCCAATCGTTCTGGGGCCCGTTTCATTGGATTCAGCGTCCAAAATTTAGTGGAAAATGACACCCTACTCGCCTAGATCGCCCAAAATCTCGAAAATCCATTTTTCAAAAAACACATTTTGACCCCCCCCCCCCCCCAAATTTGGTCCGATCGGGCTGAAAAGTTTCGAGGACCCGTCGCGGCCGGGAACAGACCCCTGACCCAAATTTCAGATTTTTAAAAAATTTTCTACTACCAAAAACGGCGCGGACGATGGACGGCGTACTAGTCTAATCGATTCAGCTTCCAATGTTTAGTGGAAAATGATACCACAAACGCCTATGTACCCATAAATCTCGAAAACCAACTTTTGAAATATGAACGTTGGTGCATATATGACCCATGCTCACCTACAATGGGCACTTATCGGTCAGGGGCCATCTCAGTGGGTTCAGCGCCCAAAATGTATTTAAACAAACTAAGAATATTCAGGGCTGCTCGTAGTAATTCATAAATATGATATTTTATACAATTAATATAATATCCAAGTTTTTGTAGTTGGAAAAAATGTTATATTTGCAGCATTCAAAGAGTCGCCAGGGAAAGTGATAACAATTTGATGATTTAGCATGATGACAGCAGAGAACCGAATTTGGCGAAACAGCCACAGGTGATGATGATATTGAAAATGACGTCATCTCAAGGCATTTTAACTAGTTGACTTCTTCGCCTGTGTTCTGTAAGAATCGACTACTAGTAGACCTCAAAGAAGCGCCTTCCCACGAATGGATAACGCTGTGAACTCTTTAATTGGAGCCGATGCACAACACAACCTGACTGCCTTATACTCAGCTGAAACTTCTTCTACGCAAGAAGAGTAAACGGTAACAGCAATCAAGTGGAAAAGGGCAACGCAGTAAAATTGACGATCCCTTCGTGCAGCGAAAGGACTTTCACAGCTACCCCAGCAACCGGATCAATATAATATAGGAGATGCGTCTTCAGAAGCTATGAGTTCACTCCTCGAAATGCATCTTCAACTAATTACAAACCTCCTATCAATACAACTCGTGGAAGGGAAGGACAAAAAATAAATCAGTCGGAGGCGTTGAAGTGAGTTGAAGTAATTAAATTATGAAACCAATTACAAGGTAATAGCCGGTCGTAAAGTGGGATTTGCTCTCTCTGTTGAGTTAGTTTCTAACGGCAGGTTTGCTTCCTATGGCTGATATAACCTCTCGCAATGAAACTCATAGGATCACTTTTTAGTTGATTCAAAATATGAAAATAGGAGTAGATATGTACGAAATGTGAAACCCCTAAAATATGTTGTACCCAAACAACGTCGAAAAAATGAAATGCTGCAGATTTTTTCACGGACAAGTATGCATCGATTCAGGGTCCAAAATTTAGTGAAAAATGATACCCCACACGCCTAGGTACTTGAAATCTCGAAAACCAACTCTTGAAATGGGTAGATAGGTACCCATTTTGACCCATAACCTCTTCAGGTGGGCGCCAATCGTTCCGATACCCATATCATTGGATTGAGAGTTCAAAATTTAGTTTAAAATGATACCCCACACGCCTACATGGTCGAAATTTTTGAAAATACTGAACCCAATGAGACGAGTCCAGAACGATTGGCGTCCACCGGAAGAGGTTATGGGTCAAAATGGGTATCAAATCTACTCATTTTGAATACGTTTTTTTTTGCGATTTCTGGTACTTGTGTTTAATCATACACCTTGAAACGCCCAGAAATTTTTTTTTGTTAAATATTCAAGGAATAACCAATCAAAACGCTTACAATCTTTTCTTCAAAATCACAACATGGAGAAGACGACTGCATGAATATCTTCTCTGTGTTGAACTGTATTGTCAATTTATTCACGTACACTACTACCGCTGCCTATATTTTTGATCTCAAATGACAATATTCTACTAAAAAAGTCTACTTACAGAGATAAAAAATAGTGGGTAATGAACCGTAGCTGAAAATAGTCGAAAAATAACTTGTGTTTGAACGCACAGATGAATAAATTACGTTCGCTGCGGGTCACGCGCTCAGCGCGTGAGCTCTGTTCCAATCTGTGTGCGTCGCACGCGCCTGGCGCGTGAAGGTAGCCTTCACTTCAGATGACTCCCGCTCAGCTGCTCAAACCAGCTCAACAATTCCGCAGCGAATGTTAAGCTTTCGGCACAAGTTGATTTTGATTTCAAAACATTTTTTGGATAGTATTACTCCGTGATCCATAAGTTTCGTTTCTTGATTAAGGGCTTTTGGTTGGTTATTCCTTGAATAATCAACCTATGTTTTCATGCAAAAAGTCAATCTCTCCGATACGGCCCAAAATTTTTTTCTGGACGTTTCAAGGTGTCTTGATCAAAATCCCAATAACGACGAGTGTCATTTTTCCTGGTTATCGGGTCGATCCAGCAGATTCGATTTTTAATCTCCTTCAGTTGATTCACTTTCTGTCCCACATGCGCGGAACATCCGATCAAGACAAAAGCCCTTCAACGGCACAGGCTATTGAATCATTTATATCGGTCACGTCCCAAGTTCAGAAAACTTGTCGTGGATTGATGATGCGGATTCGAAGGAAAGAAAAGAAGAAATGTGAACAGGGGAAGATGAACCATCCCTTCTTCCGCAATGTTGATTTATTCTTAGGCCGTGTACATGGTCAATCGACCGTGAACAGTCTAAACGGGCCTTAAACGGGTGCCTTTTGACTATTCTTGGTACAAAAACCGCACTAATCTCGGTCGGGGGTCCACCAAGGTGGTATGATGGTATGGCGTCGTCACCCCTTATATTCCATGTGTCAACCTGACCTTATAAACGATGTAGCTAGATTGTTGGGGGAGAAGAATGACTTGAAGCAGCGATTTGGATCATTTGAAACCACGAATCACTTGGTTATGAAGATGCAGGCAAAATCAGAGTTGAAGAATAAATTAGATAAATCGGTAATATTTTATGTTTCAGATGAACCAGCAGTGCAAAGTCTGCAACGAGCCTGCTGCCGGATTCCACTTTGGTGCATTCACATGTGAGGGTTGCAAGGTAAGACGAGCTACACGTTACTGTTCTAGATGGAGGAAGATGACCCAAAAACATTATGTTCGTATCAACAAAAACAACTGCTAATTCTTTCACATCGGTTGGTTATTTCTCGGACCAGGCGCATGGAGACTCATTTATTCAACAAGGAGAAAATGGGGGAAACAGTGTGTGTGGTGGGTCGGAGACCCACTCCAACTGATTCGGGGTCCAAAATTTACTGGAAATGATACACCACACGCCTAAATCACCAAAAATCTCGAAAATACATTTCTCAAATACATTTTGAGCCCCACCCCGCCCAAATTTGGTCCAATCGGGCTGAAAAGTTTTGGATCAACTAGAGCCGAAAACGGGTCCCTGACCAAAATTTCAGGGATTTTAATAATTTTCTACTACCAAAATCGACGTGGACGGCGGACCGCAACCGTTTGTGAGCATAAATAAAATCAAAATACCTGCGACTAAAAAATTAAAAAAAAAATAAATAAATGAAAAAGTTGAATTGAAAATCATCTTTGGGTTCTGCTCACAATCGCTTCCGTCAATGTTTTTCGTTCATTACCTCGTCTCTTTTGTAAAAATCATGTGTAAAGTTTCTGTTGGCCGTATTTAGAGTTCGAATGGATGACAGCCGCGCCATAAATCATCTTAGACATTTTTTCAGGTCCTTTGGCTCCGACGCGAATTGAATTGTACAAAGAAAGTCTAAATAACTCCTCTGAAATTTCCCTTTCCTTCCTTTTTCATGATTTGCTGCCTATTATGATTTCTTCATTGTCGAATGTTTTTGAGAGAGGTTGCTCGTCATGTTTTTTTCCTTGTCATCAGAGAAGTGAGTTTCATTAAAATGGTTGAACTCGAGAATTGTCGATCGGGATTTTGAAGCGATGCTGAACAAGGGAGTTGCGATTCAACAAAAAGTGAACCAACAAGATCGTAATAACCCCTGCCTGTTGCAGTGGTTTTATTTTGCCATTTCCTTTTCGTCTGGTTTTATTTGTGTGTTCAAAATAGTCGCCGAACGTCGTGACGGAAAGATGAGAGATTATCGAAAATGTGTTGAAAATAGTGTGTCCACCACGCCTAGACTTATAAACTCACGAGAGCAACTATCTTTGCTGTATCTTTCTTTCATGTTCTTTTCTATCATTTCGTTTTTATCTCTGTGTAAGCTTCTCTCGAATTAAAATGTGTTTGAATTTACTATAATTTAATTCGGGTTTCTTCGGAGAATTTGGAAGGGACCTAGCGAGAGGATACGGGATGTAAGTCCAAGACTTACGACTGAGCAACTAGGGATACCAAGGATGAGCATAAAATACATTGATACAAAATGAATTATAATTGAAAACAAGGACACGTTGCAAAGGAGAATATGCCTCAACCTGGGCTAGAATTGATACAAGACAAAGTAATTCGACAAAGTAAATTAGACAACATGTGGAGCATAAAATACAATTAATACATGATACATGAAATTATGAATTTAATTAGCAAGCGCAACAATACCGACTGACAAAAACGGCGTCAACGTCAAAGGAAAACAGGAGGGGGCGCACTGTCCCGAAGGTACACAGCGAGGCTTAATTAGCTTGAGTCCTTTATCTCATGGGGAACACAATATTACAGCATTGGTCGACTTCAGCATGGTAGCAGAGTTCACTTCAGAGCAAGCACAGGACAAAGCCAGGATGGACTGAGTGAGATGCACTTGCACGACAGGATTACAAAAATATATGACTCCAACATGTTGGGTGCCTCAGCCCTGAGGGGCGCCTCGACAACGACCGCCTGGTTGGACGCCTTTGCAATGAGTGCAGCCCTGGAGCTCTCCAAAATGGGACGTCTGGGCAGGAGCTGCGCGCACATCCTGGCTCATGCTCCCTCCCTTCTGGCCTTCTGGAGGCAGTAAGCTGGGGGCTTACATCTGCTTCTGAAGTTTAATATACAGTTCATAATTAAAATATTTTTCTTTAAAAACTAATTCCTATAGGTTATGAGACCAGTATTGTTTGAAATGTTAATTAACTAGTAATCCACAAGTGCAGTTGAACACTTGTCAAGATCAATTTCATCATCCACTCACGTAAGTTGATCAGCACGTTGTTCTTCGTCGTTTTTCGTTCACTCAAGCAAATATGAGTAATTCCGCGTCAAATTACCGGATTGAACCGCTAAAACGGGACAACTATGCAACTTGGAAAGTGCAGACCAAGGCCATTCTGATCAGAAACGTTGATGGAAGTAACAGGAATCAAAGGATCCTTTGCTCAAATTGGAATGGGAACAGGGTGATTTGAATGCACGCAGATTTGGTGCTAATTATTGCTCCATGTGAGCTTAATCAGGTAAAAAACTGTAAAAAAAAAAAAAAAAAAAAAACCCTGTAAATTCTTACACACGGTTTGGTTATTCCTCGAATGGGTGTGGCGGGTCCTGGACCCATTCCAATCGATTCAGGGTTCAAAATTTAGTGGAAGATTATACCCTACTCTCCTAGATCGCCCAACAGCAAAGAACTGTGGGAAACTCTCAGAGATATTTATCAAAGTTGTGGACCTGCTTGCATTGCAATGTTATTGATTTTGATTTTTGATTTTGCTAAAAATGAAAGAAAATGCTGACACACGTTCTCATGTAAATAATTTTCTGGACACTGTCGACAGCTTCAAGAGCTTTCAATCGAAATTAACGACAGTCTCTTGTGCGTTATGCTCTTGTATAGCCTACCATCGACTTTTGAAACATTTAGGGTCGCTATTGAAACGTTATTAACTTCCGTCTCTAAATGAGCTAATTCCTATAGAATAAAGATACAATATTGTTTTTATTTCCCCAACACAAGAACCCTAATCAAAGTGTTTTAGGCCTGATTGGAAAAGTTGAGAGTTGAGAGAAACAACTTCAATACGAGGTCCATTGGTACGGACCGACAGACTTATACCGGTTTGAAGCGGAGCCCATTCGGATTTTCATCCCTAAAGTGGACCATCAATTAGGCGAAAGATACGATGAGCCTCTGCCGTGTATTATGGAACCGAAAAAAATGTCAACTGGTTCATAATTCGTAGTTTTTTGTTGGGTGAGTCTTAGGAAAATGAAATTTGAAATTTTTACGTCACCTTTGGTGTCGACCTTTCCTTTGTTGTGATCTGGAGCTATTGTCAGTATTTTCAAAGTAACTGGTCTCCCACAACGAAATGAGGCGATTCGGGTTCAGGCAGGATCCCTTCAAAAAAAGGGTGAAGCGGCAGAAGATGACGATGAGAGAAAAGAAATAGGAAACTTCCGCATCTTCAAGCCGACATCTGATTCGTGTAAAAGCCCCCAGCATACAAACTAAATATTAAAACATACAACAATCCAGATGCCTCAAATAAGTAAACTTGCACGAAAATTTGGGGTCTTCACCTGTTGAAAAAGGCTGCAAATTCATTCACACGGATTGGTTATTCCTCGGACCAGGTGCATGGAGACTCATTTCTTCATGGGGAAAATGGGGGAAACAGTGGGTGTGGCGGGTCCTGGACCCATTCCAATCGATTCAGAGTCCAAAATTTAGTGGAAAATGATACCCCACACGCCTAGGTACCAGAAATCTCGAAAACACACATTTGAAATGGGTAAATTTGTACCATTTTGACCCATAACTTCTTCCAGTGGGTGTTGACCGTTCTGGGACCGATTTCATTAGATTCAGCGTCCAAAATGTATTTTGACGGGAAAAGAAATTTAATGGCCTTGGAGGAATATTTAAAATCCCGAAAAATGATCAGTTTATCCAGTTAAAAGGGAGATATTGTGTTTCTATGGGTGGTGGCAAAGAACGAGTGATCATATCGACTTTATTCGTGATTTTATAAACCTCAAGCCCGTTCTTTGATCCGCTTAAGGCTGGAAAGTAAGGAAGTTGATAGTCAACCATTCGACTAAATTACAGCATAATGAATTCGTGCGTTTTATACCGTAGTGGAGTGTAGAACCAGCAATATTTGGCGAATTGGGGAAAGGCTTCTCTCTCGGCGTAGGTGTACCCCACACTATGATAATGTTTGTTGAGAGCAGAGACTAGGAGGCTCCAATGGGAGCTTGCATCCTTGAAGCATTCTATAATCCATGGGAAGGGGTCTCCGAATGCCACCAGACCATCCTCGTGCCTAATACAAAGCCATCGTCACGTCCTCAACCAGGGACCACAAAAGGTACAATGGGGCCTCCCAACTTGAATTATTATTTTCCAAAATAAGATGAAAGGAGTTATGGAGATACCCTGATCAGGAGGCAGTAGCTTTTTAGAGGAATAAAGTTGGGATAGCTTCTTAGACAAAGATGGCGTACGAAGACAACAAACGGAAATCTGCTCTTCCTACGAGGCGTAATGAATGGGTGTTCTTCCTTGCAAGAGTACCCGAATTGGGACATCCCATTCGTGGCAAAGAGGGTGATGGCTCAGCTGAGACTGAAACAAGCAAACATAGACCCGAGCAGAATTGACCAAGGATAAATAGTTTGCTGTGCAATCAGGGGGAGACTAGTTTTGACAATTCCCACAATTGAACTGTCACCTGAAGGTGACTAAGCTTAGAGCGTACTATAAACAACATCCTTACTAGCTTCGATAAGGAGTTGGTCTTATGGTCATTCCTTATTACCATCTCGCCGTGGAAAATGATACCCCACACACCTAGGTACCAGAAATATCGATTACACACATTCGAAATGAGTAGATAGTAACCCATTTTGACCCATAACCTCGTCCAGAAGGCGCCAATCGTTCTTGGGCCCATTTTATTGGATTCAGCTTCCAAAATTTAGTGGAAAATAATCCCCCACTCGGCTAGATCGCCAAAAATCTCGAAGATCCATTGGGCTGAAAATTTTTGAGGATCAACTAGAGCCAAAAATGGGTCCCTGATCAAAATTTCAGATTTTTAGAAAATTTTCCACTACCGAAATCGGCGTGGACGGCGTACGGACATCAGCCGCGGCCGGGAGAGCGTAGCCGGATGCACGACTGAGGCCGAAATCACCGAATGGAGCCAAGACAGGTGGCAGGAGCGATGGGATGCACACCTCCAAAATCTGGCCAAGTGTACGAGTGCGCCGGTCACAGCGCTATGTCGATGAAGACCACTACATCTCACAGTTTGGCCACTTTAATGCCAAGCTCCATGGCATGAGATTGAAGCCTTCCCCCCTCTGCGAGTGTGGCGATCTTGAGACGGCTGACCATGTTCAATGCCCAAAATAAGCGAACTTGCGCTGAAGACGATGGCTAGCAGTACTGGGCCAGGCTGCATCAGAATAAAATCCATGGCAGGCAGCTTTCCAATCAAGAGACTGCTGAAGGCACTAAAATATTTGCCATCGAGTCTTGGCTGCAAAAGGCTGGCCCACAGGCCAAGACACCCCTCCTGGCCTCAATCGTGCTACCACCGCGAGGTCCATCCCAGGCACTGCTGAATAGCAATGGCAAAACGCACGGCAGGAGAGTAAGTGCAACCATCAGGCAGTAAACAAGCCCCGGTAAAGCCGCAAGGCGTAGGAACGGGAAGAATGAAGAGACCTGACGGGCGGACGGACATTTGCTAATTTTGATCTAGACACCTTGAAACGTCCAGTATTGAGTCCAAATTTGAGTACCCAATCGGAAAGATTGACTTATGGCATGAAAACATGGGTTTATTATTGGGTGGTTATTATTATGTGATTATGTGTTATTCAAGGAATAACCAACCAAAACGAGACTAACGCAAAAATGCGTTTGATGATATATTGAATTCAAAACATAACCTCACGGTTAGAGGAATTCGTGATACAAGTATCTCATATCATTCCGCTCATAGGAAGCAAGAAAAAGCGATCACTGACAAATTTATTGCAATCGGATCAAAATATTGTAGAATGAAAGGAAACGTGGACCAACGAATGCAAAACGTAACCTATACATGCTGCTCTTAGTGGTGCCAAAATAATATGTTTTTCGAAAAATTGATTTCCGAGATTTTTGGTGATCTAGGCGTGTGGGGTATTTTCCACTAAATCTTGGACGCTGAATCCAATAAGACAGGTCCCGGAACGATTGGTGCCCTCTGGATGAGGTTAAGGTTCAAAATGGGTGCCTATCTACCCATTTCGAATGTGTGTTTTAGAGATTTCTGGTACCTAGGTGTGGGGTATCATTTTCCACTAAATTTCGGACGCTGAATCGATTGGAGTGAGTTTCCATGCTGCTGGTCCAAGGAATAACCACCCTGTGAATGAGTTCGCAGCCTTTTTCCGAAATTGTTCCTTAACGACAACAGTTAACTTCAAAATATGATAAATGGGTGTTTTATGATAATTCGTGTGAAAATGTGGTTTGTAAAATGCGATGAAATCCGGATCAATTGTCGCATGTTACGATACCTATTTCTTTAGTTAAACTCGAAAAGAACATTTACCCACGATTGGGTATATTATGACAACATATAAGCAAAAACCATTGCGGATGAAGTTGAAAGGGATTTCCTGAGATTTTATTAATTTCATTGAATGTGGTGCCGTAGAGGAAGGACTCACACAGGGCTGTGATTTCAATGGAAGAAGGAATGAAAATATTCTTGCTTCTCGGGAAACTACCTACCTATTTACACACAATAAGTTTTACTTGCTTCGTATTCACATTCACACCCAATAAAAAACGAATGAAAGAAAAAAGGTTGGGAAAGAGGTAGAGTGACCAATCAGGAACAATTTAATTAATGCGCCTTCTTTTGGTTGGTTATTCCTTGAACAATCAAGCTATGTTTTCATGCAAGAGTCAATCTCTCATATTCGGCTCAAAATTTATTTTCTGGATTAGTGTCTAGATTAAAAAAGTCAAATGTCCGTCCGCCCGTCCACCGACCGCGCCATTTTTGGCGGGATAGGCGTCAACATGTGAATTTCGAAAAATGGATTTTAGAGATTTTTGGCGATTTAGGCGCGTCATTTTCCAATACATTCGGACGCTGAATCCAATGAAATGAATGGCTCCGGGAACGATTGGCGCTCTCTGGATGAGGTTATGGGTCAAAATGGGTACTTATCTACCCATTTTGAATATGTGTTTTTGGGATTTCTCGTACCTAGGCGAGTGGGGTATCATTTTCCACTAATTTGGAACGCTGATTTCAATGAAATGGGTCCCAGAACGATTGGATCCCATCGGACGAGGTTATGGGTCAAAATGAGAATCTTTCTACCCATTGTGAATATGTGTTTTCTAGATTTCTGATACCTAGACGTGTAGGGTATCATTTTCCACTAAATTTTGGGCGTTGAATCTAAAGAAGACGGGTCCCGGGACAATTGGCGCCCACTAGAAGAGGTTATGGGTCAAAATAGGAATCTATCTACCCATTTTAAGAGTGGGCTTTCGAGATTTCTGGTACCTAAACGCATGGGGTATACTTTTTTCACTTTATTTTGGACGCCAAATCCAATGAAATGAGTCCCAGAACGGTTAATGCCCTCTGGATGAGGTTATGGATCAAAAAAGCCAGCGTATATCGTCCTCTCGATTCAAGGTGTCTAAAATAAGCAAATTTTCGTCCACCATACGTCGTCGAGAAGGGTCCCGGAACGATTGGCGCCCACTGGGAGAGGTTATGGGTCCAAAAGGTTATCTATCTACCCATTCATGAGTGAGTTTTCGAGATTTCTGGTACCTAGGTGTCTGGGTTATCATTTTGCACTAAATTTTAAACGTAGAATCCAATCAGACGGGTCCAGGGACGATTGGCGCCAAGTGGAAGAGGTTATGGGTCCAAAAGGTTATCTATCTACCCGTTTCATGAGTGGGCACTCATGGTTTCTGGTACCTAGGCGTGTGGGTTATCATTTTCCACCCTGGAAGTTTGGACCCTGAATCGATTGGAATGGGCTCGGGGCTCGCCACACCCACTATTTCCTCATGTTGAAGATATGAGTTCCCACGCGCCAGGTTCGAGGAATGACCAACCCTTTTGAACGAATTTGCAGAGTTTTTGACGTCCAGAATACACCAAATTTTATCGACTTGATGTTGATAGCTGTTGTGTGTTTTACTTTTTATTGTTTAACGCCACGAAAAATTGAATAATTTTTTGTAAACAATAATGGAGGAACCGGACAAAGGGCTAGCGGGTGGAGACAATAGGTGTGAACTTGAAGTTTCGTAACGAGATGACGCCATTCGGTCCAATAATCAGTCATTAGTCTCATTCCCACGGTCTCGAGCTACTTTGAGATGAGGGTATCTCACTTGGAACAAACGTTTCTCTTGGCATTTTCACGCTTTAATTAACTACTATGCTACAAGGGGTGATCTAACCTGAAGAGGAACCTTGGGAGGGATAAGTGTCCTTTGCCTCTCGCGATTCTGGATCAACGTTAGCATGTGGCCCGATAGCGCTAGCGGTTATGTCGGTAAATAACAGTTGAGGAGACAGTGAAAAAGAACGTCATATGTTCAGAAATCAAATGTTACTCGACAAATGCACGGTAGTAGCCGAGTAAATTGGCGAGTAGTACAAACAGGATGGGGCAGCCGCCCGTGCTGATTTTGGTAATAGAAAATTTTCCAAAAATCTGAAATTCTGGTCAGGGGTCCGTTCCCGGCTCTAGTTGGTCCTTGAAACTTTTCAGCCCGATCGGACCAAATTTAGACGGGTAGGGGTCAAAATGTGTTTTTTGAAAAATGGATTTTCGAGATTTTCGGCGATCTAGACGTGTGGGGTATCATTTTCGACCAAATTTCGGACGCTGAATCCAATGAGACAGGTCACAGGACGATTGGCACCCACCAGAAGAGGTTATGGGTCCAAATAGGTATCTATCTACCCATTTCGAACGTGGGTTTTCGAAACTTTCGGTACCTAGGCGTGTGGGGTATAATTTTCCACTAAATATTGGACGCTGAATCGATTGGAGTGAGTTCTCATGCTCCTGATCCGAGGAATAACCAACCCCTGTGAAAAATTTGCAGCGTTTTTCGATTGCGCGCAACCAGTTCTGCGAGCACGCAAAGATGCGCAACCCCAAAATTGATCACGCTGGATTGGAAAATTCTCAATTTGACTCGTTAAAGCTATATCTTGGCGTAATCAAGTCATTCTCTAGGAAAAAAAACACTACTTCAAATGCATTCTCCGTCAAGGACTTTTCGTGGAGAAGAACTGGGCCAATGCTCGGCAGGTCTTCCATCCCGCTCCAGAATTCTCTAGGCCACCCCATGTGATAGAGGGGGGGGGGGGGTTCACGGCAGAGGTGAGAACTTGGTCTTCAGGAGGGTCAGGGGCCACTGACGTCATTTTTTTTTTTCTTTCCATCTTCTAATCGTTCGACATAGATTCTACAATTTTTCACCTCGAGTGAGATCCAGTTGTTGTGGGTGTGCGCATATATCAGGGTTCTTATATAATATCTCAAGTGCTAAAACCCTTGACAATCGTGAATTGAATGAATGAATGAGTCGTGAATCTATTCACTGCAGAGACCGAAAAGAAATTATTTTCCTCGATGGAGGGTGTAGGTCGAATCCAGCGTAATATCGTCGTCTCGGTGGATGGCAACAGAATAAAGCTCGTCAATGTCAGCTATTCAGACGCCATTTTCCTTCAAAATGAATAAGAACACCAGTTTTCGGCACCCTCAAGAATGTATTTGATGGTTCCAATAACCGCAACAATAATAATAATAATAATAGAAAAGAGGTTCTAATTCAACAGCTTCGGTTGTTTTTGGTTGGTTATTCCTTTAATAAATCAACATAATTATGTTTTCATGAAAATCAACCTCTCCCGTTCGCCCCGAATATTTTTTTGGGCAATTCAAGGTGTCTATAATAAGCACATTTTCGTCCCCGGAACGATTGGCGCCCTCTGGGAGAGGTTGTGGGCCCAAAAGGTTATCTATCTACCCATTTCAAGAGTGGGCTTTCGTGATTTCTGGTACCTAGGCGTGTGGGGTATCATTTTCCACTAAATTTTTGGTGCCGAATCGATTAGAATGTGTCTCCATGCGCTAAAAACCAAGAAATAGCCAAACCCTGTGATAGAAATTTGCGTTTATTCTTTAAATTTCTGACTTTTGATGACTAACCATTTCACGTTTGCCCGCTTATGCACCACGAATATATTTACACGATCTTCACTCTTCTGATTCTCGTGTTATTCATCAAATCTCACGGAAGAATCTTCTCAGATCGATTAACATCCTGGGACAAATTTTGGCCTCTTGAACCTTTTCCGTATCGTACTATAAAAGATGGTATGAAAGTCATTTTCACTCACGACGACGCTGTTGTATATTAATAAACGAACGAGCGGACTCGTGTTTCCGACCTATTACGAATACATTTCGCCGCTTTCTCCCCTCCGAGGAAGGCCTGCAACCCTAACCTATACTATACTCGGTGCTGGCAAACGGGGGTCACGACCCTGAAGATTACATCAATTATGTAGCGTCTTTTGTTGTGACTCGCGATACACGTAACGGGTCAACGTTTTGTATATGCGAAGTACCGTTGGCCATAAAGGTTGTAACGTGACACATTTCTCCGTTTATTTAGATGGTTTGAGAAGACACGACCAGAAAGGGACTCGGATTAAAACGATATCGGCTGACCACTACGACTAGCTCATAACTGATAAGAGTGATTAACTAAGCACTTTGAGGTCTGCTGAAAAAACCAAAGGTATCGCCCCCAAAATGGTAACGATGAGTTTAGGGAAAATGGGAATAAGGATCAAAATGAGCTTTTTGAAAAATGGATATTTGAGATTTTCGGCGATCTAGGCGTGTGGGGTATCATTTTCCACTATATTCTGGACGTTGAATCCATTGAAATGGGTCCCAGACTGTTTGGTGCCCACTGGGTGGGTATGGGTTTACTGGATACCTACCTACTTATTTTGATAGGAGCCTGGAGACTCATTAAATCGATTCAGCGTCCAAAATGTGGTGGAAAGTTATACCCTACACATAGATCGCCGAAAATCTCGATAATCCATATTTCGAAATACACATTCTGACTCCTACCTCCCCCAAATTTGGTCTGATCGGGCTGAAACGTTTAGAGGACCAACTAAAGCTGGAAACGGTTCTCTGACCGAAATTTCAGATTTTAGAAAATTTTCTACTACCAAAATCGGTGAGAATGGCTGACGGACATTCTTTAATTTTGATCTAGACACCTTGAAACGCCTATAAAAAAACGCAGTAAATTCTTTCCCAGGGGTTGGTTATTCCTCGGACCAGGCGCATGGAGACTCATTTCTTCAACACGAGGAAAATGGGGGAAACAGTGGGTGTGGCGGGTCACAAACCCATTCCAACCGATTCAGGGTCCAAAATTTAGTGGAAAATGATACCCCACACTCCTAGGTGCCAGAAATCTCGAAAACGCATATTTGAAATGGGTAGGTAGGTACCAATTTTGACCCATAACCTCATCCAGAGGGCACCATGGATGACCAAATATTTTAAAATGCTACAAATTCATTAACAGGGTTTATTTGTTTCTTGGAAAAAGGGCCTTTCCAGGCGCATTGAGAAAATGGGGAACAAAAATGTGTGGGAATTGTCTCGGACTCGTCTCATTGGATTCAACGTCCAAAATTTCAGTAGAAAATGATTCCATTCATTAAAAAACCCACTTTTTGACAACCAACAACCCCCCCCCCCCCCCATTAGTCTGATTGGACTGAGAAGTTTTGTAAACCTATGCTGAAAACGGGTCCCTGACCAAAATTATTCAAGGAATAACCAACCTAAACCCAAAGGTCCATTCGCCATCCACGCTTTGTAGAAAGTTGAAAATTGTATGATTTTAAAATTGCAGAAAATAGGGAACATTTCTGAGATATTTGGTGATCTAGGCGTGTGGGGTATAATTCTCCACTAGATTGTGGACGCTGAATCCAATTAATTGGGTCCCGGAACGATTGGTGCCCTCTGGATGGGGTTATGGGTCAAAATGTGTGCCTACCTACCTATTTCAAATATGTTTTCGAGATTTCTGGCACCTAGGAGTGTGGGGTATCATTTTCAACTAAATTTCAGACATTGAATTGACTGAAATGGGTCCGGGACCTGCCACACCTACTGTTTCCCCCATTTTCCCCATGTTGAAGAAATGAGTCTTCTTGCGCCTGGTCCGAGGATTTTAGGAACATTTTGTGTGTGGTTTTCCGAAAATGTTCTGGAATGGAGGAACCTTGAGTTCCTAAGCTATGTTCGGGAATTTAGAGCATCCATGTAATGCTTATCATCTTGATAGTAACCCACTCAATCAGTGTTGCGATTGATATCATTCTGCGGTGTAACTCAGGATGATGCATTATGGACATGATGAAACGTTCAGAAACAAATTTTGGGGCCGATCGGTGATGGTCGATCCTCCGCGACCAAACCAAACTGTATGAAGATGGTGACGGGTTTCGACAAAATAAGCGACTACAATCAATCTGAAGAAGATTCGTATCAATGGAGGTGCAGGTCGACGTCAAGCAATCAACTTTTACTCGATAAAAAGCCTAGTCCAGCTCACGGTTGTCAAATGCCCACAAAAGCAAGTGTTGCGGCAAGTTACGGGTGATTGGGAAAATCAATGTTCTTCGAAAAAGCGAAACAAGTCAAGCGTGCCTTTTCAAGCTTAGAAAACCAGAGGATCGCGAATGGATGCGAACGAAGGTGATATTGTTTCCTGAGGTGCAAGAAAATCACAGATGTGATGTACTAGAGCCTCGGGAACGTGACAAATCGGACATGAGACATTGAATAAGACAGTGGTTCTGATCCGGACGGGAATATATTCCTATCCTCAAGGTGGTGCTTTCTACTTTCTTGTCAGGTGTTCTATTGTGTTAGGCGAGAACGGCTCGGAATGTACCGGGAACTGGATTATGTACCGTGACTTAACAGGACTCCGAACGGGCGAAAATGAGCGTAGGTACCGATTTGATCACATAGAACCCGACTCGTTTTGTACAATGGGTGCTGTATCATTTTGGTTTGATCAACGTATGTTTTCATGCTGAAAGTCGTATATCTCCAATTTGGCCCAAAATCAAGGTTTTTAGATCAAAATTAGCGAATATCCGTCAGCCGTCCACGCCGATTTCGGAAGTGGAAAATTTTCTAAAAATCTGAAATTTGGGTCAGAGATCTGTTTCCGGCTCTAGTTGGTCCTCAAAAATTTACAGCCCAATCGAACCAAATTAGGGTGGGGTAGGGGTCAAAATGTGTATTTCGAAAAATAGATTTTTGCGATTTTTGGCGATCTAAACGTGTGGGGGTTACCCGTAATTTCAACTAAATTTTGGATGCTGAATCCAATAAAATGGGTCCTATCCCTGGGTCCAATGATGGAGGGCTTCTAAGAAATTCGGAGTCCGAACATCCACGGTAGCACGACACCGATTGCCTAGTTGGCCGGCGGATTTACTGTGATGACACACAAATATCACATCGCAAGCTTTCACGATTGCAAGATAATTTTGAGAGGACTCCGTCGCGCTCACGAATTCCCATAAAAACGGAAGGAAGAAACGCAACTTGAGCTGGACAGCCTACGAAATGAACCTGCGTTGCTACTGTCTTTCAACTACCAGCCTTGAGACACTAATCGCATTGAGGGTTTTTTTTTTTTTTTTTTTTTTTGGAAAGGTATTTCAACCGCTTCATCTTTGAGGTTTGGAAAGGCGTCCGAAATGACATTAGCTCTGATTCGCTTTATTATGCCTGCGGAGGAGGTGACGTTGACCAAAATGAGCTGTCTCACAGGTTTCGATTTGATATTCAATTGGAGCCCTAATTCCAGTATTGATGCACTCGAACAATTCATAATTCTATACATCGCTTGCCAACCGATTTGAGGAGGATTATTTGATTTCTTCCGTTTCGACGTTCATCTTTGGTTGGTTGTTCCTTGAATAATCAACTAATCCAGCGGCCAAATTCCCAAGATTTGACACTTTGCATAATTTCACGATCAAAACTCCAAAATTTTGAACTTTTTAGCCCAAACGGCTCACATTTTGGGAGTGTATGAGTAAAATGCTCCAAATTCTATCACAGGGGTTGGTTATCCCTCGGTCTAGGCGAATGGAGACTCATTTCTTCAACATGGGGAAACATTTCCAATCGATTCAAGGTCAAAATTTTGTGGAAAACTGTACCACAAATCTCGAAAACACTGATTCAAAATGGGTAGATAGATACCCATAACAAACCATTTTGACCATAACTTCCACTGGTGGGTGCCAATCGTGCTGGGACCCATCTAATTGGATTCAGCATCCGAAATTTAGTGCAAGTTGATACCCCACACTCCAAGATCGTCAGCGCGTGAGCTCTGTTCCAATCTGTGTGCGTCACACGCGCCTGGCGCGTGAAGGCAGCCTTCACTTCAGATCGCTCCTCCAGTATACCAGAAAGTGAAATAGAACATATTTCAACTTCCCGCGCCAGCTTTGAACCTTCTGAAAGTACCGTAAACGTCGGAGTCAGCTGGGGTGTTGCTAAGATGCAAAAAAATAAGTCCGAAATATGGGACTGGTTTGGAGTTTTTTTGCCATTTTGCATCGTTTTCAGTGTTCCCGCCTCAAGATTTCTTTCAGTGCTTCGCTCAAGTACACAAAATACTTCGGTGCAAGTAGTTTGCTCCAAGGTAAATATTTCATGCTATAGCCGCACTGGGTTAGGAGCTCGCTTCAAATTTCATTTCACATGCGGCGCACGCACCTGGCGCGTTCCTATTTCAGATGACTCCCGCACAGCTGCTCAAACGAGCTCAACAATTCCGCAGCGACCGTGTTAATATTCTATGTAATGTTTGAAATATAAAAAATAAATGCATTTAAAAAAAAGTGATATGAACGATTAAGATTCTCGGGTGAGAATAGAGTCGTCAAAATCCAGTACCGAACGTTGCATTGTTGTCTCTCTCAATTGCGAAACAAATTTTTACTACCTATTTTCCATAGTACGTACATGCTCGTAAACCTGCTTTAGATCATCGGAGAAGTCAATTTGATGCTACCATTGTCCGGGTTGGTACTGGTAGTTGTAGCTGGTGCCGTTCTAACGGTCGATGATGCAAGAAAAGGGGACTTGAACGCCTGAGCAAGCGAGGGAAAGGCGAAATGAGGAGACAGAAAGAAATGCCTTTAATACGAGGAGCATCTCCGAACGATCCTCCCACTACTTTTTGACTCATCCTCGTCGAGAAGAAATTATGTAACCTGACCTGACCTAAGAACACTCCGATCAACTGCCTGGTGTACAGGGATTCTCGTATTCTGATCGGTGAACTGCCTAGAACGTTTATTCACCGAATCAGTCATTATGATCAGGCATCAGGCATTATGCTGTATGAATTTCCGACCCCCCCCCCCCCCCTTTTTTAGCATTATTTGGAACTCAATCAGAATCTCATAAACGTTGGTAATATTATTCATTCCAGCATTCATGACAAAAGAAGCAATCAAATTCATTGCCCACCCAAAACTCGCATTTTGATTGGCTATTCCTTGAATAATCAACTTGTTTTCATTTAAAAAGTCAATCTCTCCAATTTGTAAAAAAAAAAAAAAAAAAATTCTGGCCGTTTCTAGGTGTCTGGATAAAAATAATAAAATGTCCGTCCGCCGTCCACGCCGACTTAGGTAGTGGAAAATTGTCTAAAAATCTGGATTTGGATCAAGCGTCCGTTCCCGGCTCTAGTTGGTCCTCGAAACTTTTTAGCCCGATCGGACCAAAATTGGGCGGGGTAGGGGTCAAAATGTGTACTTTGAAAAATGGATTTTGGAGATTTTTGGCGATCTAGGCTTGTGGGGTATTATTTTCCACTAAATTTTGGACCATGAATCGATTGGAATTGGCCTGGGGTCACATCAACTGTTTCCCCCATTTTCCCCATTTTGAAGAAATGAGTCTCCATGCGCCTGGTCCGAGGAATAACCAACCCCTGGGTAAGAATTTTCAGCGTTTTCGGGTATTCAACCATTGGAATTGATATTAGGTGATCAGAGGCTTTACAAGGAGCCCAAACATGACTGTTGTATGTCAAGTCAATTGCCCAAATAGTTGGCTCATCCCCAAATTCGCATTTTTGGGTGATCAATCATTGGAATTGATATTGGGTGATCAGGGGCTTTACAAGGAACCTAAATAGGATTGTTTTATGTCAAGTCAATTGACCAAATAGTTGGCTCATCCCCAAATTCGCATTTCTGGGTGATCAATCATTGGAATTGATATTGGGTGATCAGGGGCTTTACAAGGGGCCCAAACAGGACAGTTTTATGTCAAGGCAATTGCCCTAATAGTTGCCCACCCCTGAACTTGTATTTTCGGGTATTAGATGATCAAAATCAATATTGAGTGATTAGGGACTTTACAAGGAGCCCAAACTCGACCCCCAAATGACCCAAAAACGTTAAAGCAATTGACCAAATAGTTGGCTCACCTTTCCCTCTAACCTTTCCAATCATTGTAGTATTAGGTACAGGTGAGATATGAGAATGGAAAAATGAGATGAAAACAACAAAAGGGAAGGAACTAAGCTAAATTGAGCAGGGAGTGTCAAATGAGCGCTCGTTGCTGCAACGAAACTAGACCAAAAACCGTATGCTTTTGAATTGGCAGCAATTCAGTTAGTTACCAATAATACTAATCGCATAATAGGGTGGGGACCTCAATTTTCGATGTGATGTGGCAAGGTTTAATTTCTGGAAATATGCGATCAACACGAGGTAGGTTATATCTTAGCTGTAATCCGTTGAGTAGTTTAATAGTTATGACGTACAATTGCGTCAATTATGATGAATTATCCAGACGAATGTGCAACCATATAAGTAAAGGAAACCTTTGATGAGTTTTCAACGTCACATGTAAAAAAAATACGAAAAAAACTAGCGATGATTCAACGAGAGCTGCTTCTAGACAATCATTCATGGGACGCAATTGTATAAGAGGCATCATCAGGGAAGTAACAAGAGCCAACGAGCAGCAGAACACAGATGCCATGATGACGTTAGAGACCCCGTTAGAAAGCGACGACTCAAAAAGGATTGTCTCCCCTCGAATCAAAACAGTCGTGATCGATGATCTTCCGAACCGTCATTACAAAAGATGGCACGTGACTGGTAAAAATACGTTGAATATATTGACGAAGATGTCCCTTTACCATTTGTGGTCCGAGATTGCCAGATGTGGAATTTGTCGTACAAATGAGCAATAAAATTACGGAAACCAAAGATATAAAGCGATGAAAATTATTCCGCATGGTTTATTACAGGGGGATTGCGTTCACGTGGAAACGTACTAAAAGAAGAAGAAAATGCTTCAAATTCTTCCACAAGGGTTGATTTCTCCTAAAGCAGGAGTGTGGCGAAAACAGTCAGAGTAGAGCGCCCCGGACTCATTCCAATCGATTCAGCCTCCAAAATTTAGTGGAAAATGATACCCCACACGCCTAGGTACCAGAAATATCGAAAACACATTCGAAATGGGTAGACCCATTTTGACCCATAACCTCATCCAGAGAGCGCCAATCGTTCCCGGATCCATTTCATTGGATTCAGCGTCCATAATTTAGTCGAAAATGATACCCCACATGCCTAGGTACCAATAATCTCAAAAACACCTATTCAAAATAAGTAGATGGGTACCCATTTTGACACATAACCTCTTCCAGGGGGGCACAAATCGCCATAATAGATTGATTATTCCACGCAAAACCAACCAAAAGGTCCACGCCGGTTTTGGACCCATTTCCGGATCTAGTTGGTCCTCAAAACCTTTTTGGAAGGGATCAGACCAAATTTGGGGGAGTAGGAGCCAAAATGTGTTTTCCAAAAAATGGATTTCCAAGATTATAGGCGATGTAGGTGTGTGGGGTATCTTTATCCACTAAATTTTAGACGCTGAATCCAATGAAATGGGTCCGGGAACGATTGGCGCCCACTAGAAGAGGTAATGGGTTCAAATGGGTTATCTATCTACCCATTTCTGGTACATAGGTGTGTGGGGTATCATTTTCCACTAAAGTTTGGACGCTGAATCCAATAAAATGGGTCCCAGGACGTTTGGCATCCACCGGAAGAATTTATGGGTCTAAATGGGAGCCTATCTACCCATTTCGAATGTTTTTTCAAGATTTTTGGTACCTAGGCGTGTGTGGTATCATTTTCCAGTACCTTTTGGACCCTGATTCAATTGAAATGGGTCCGGGACACTCCCCACCCCCTATGCTCCTGGCCTGAATCATAACCAACCCCTCTGTATGAATTGGCATAGTTTTCTCAAAGTAGGAGGGTGCCTGAAATCTCCGGAGACCGTTGCTTTCCAAGAGAACAAAAACCACTTTGAATAAACGATTGTTGAATAATTTGCAGCGTCTTATATTCAGTTCGCCTCTCAAATCCGAAATGGAAAACTTTCCGCAATATTCTTTGCTTTCAGAGGATAATCTTCAGCTAGAAACAGCCGAGGAATCGTGCTTCAGACAAGGGATGCATCAACAGCGCGAACGGAGCAGTCAACCGGTTACTCCTCAATCTGCTGAAGATCGTGGAAAAAATCGAATCCGGATTGACTTTGAGAACCAGCCAACTGACGACGCAAGTAGACACGTACGCGGAAACAAGTGCAGAAATGTATAACAAACGTTTCCTCTTGTGTTTCAACAAAAGTTGCTCAGCGTCCATCTGTGACGACGACGTCTCTTTCACGTATATCAATATGTATCGCGTCTGCATAAGATTGGTGTGCGGTACGAAGAAGTGGTATGCTCTGCCTGACGGATGAATCTTGCCATCCCGATACCTGACGACTTTTGGATGGTTGGCGATGAATTCGACGATGGCCACAGCTTGCATTCGAGTGCCAATCAGACTTTTTCCCCAAACCCAATTGGGTGAGCAGCTATCTAAGCAACTTTGCAGGTCTGACGACAAGTAAATCCCCACGCCGTGAGGTCCGTGTTCTTTTTGCAATGGGTACAATCCCAAATGCACCAAGGAGTGCAAGTGTTCTATTTTTAATCCGTAAAAAGCAAATTTTGTTGTCTGGCTGCCTTTCGACGCTTGCCAATGCAGATTATTCGACGACGTGTTATTTACCATTATTTTCACCAGATGAGTCGGTGGTTGCACATTTATAACGTTTTCAATTTTTTGGAACACAGAGTCGAAATTGACCACAGGCACGCCCACCAATTTTGGTTGCCTCAACGTCACTATCAGCCAATGGATTACGCTGACGATGTGGTCGTTCAACGGGGCGTGGTACGCAGTCAGGTATTTTGTCAATACATTTACCGGTGGAATGGTAACGTTGATCGCAACTAGAGCTTGCATACTTTCTGGTGTATCCTCCACGACGTGTACTGGAGCTGGTTTGATCTGGACGTTGTTGCAGGCTGCGACGTACATGCATATCCTCAAGTCAACCATCAACAGGTTTTCAAGACTGAGATGTTTTAAAATTTCGTTCTTTTTCTGTTGGATGTTCTCGCATGGCTTCAAGCAAGGGACTAATGCTGTGTAGAAACTCCCTTCACCAGTTGTCAGCAGTGGTTGTTGAACCTCGTCGCCATTCTCCTGTCTTTTCCAACTTTCTTCCATCCCTGTTTCCCAACAGAGTTCTTCGTCTTGTTTGACATTCGGCAGTAGATTCATTTCCAAAAAGTTGTGCATAATATCCCACCCCGAGTCCAAAGAGTTCCCTGATTCCATCTCCATATGTTTCAAGATTATTGCCTAAATTGCCTTGAACCTGTTCAGTACTTTTACTTTACTAAAAAAATAAACATTTCTATACAAAAATTTAATTGCCAATAGTTGGTTGTTAATCATGTGTCGGTACAAGAAGTCATATGACGTAAGAAAAATCAACAAGCAACGCTCAAATAATATCATGAATACATTTAGGGGAAAATGTACTCGACCATAGATGCAAAAGCAAACGGGTTCGCTTCTTTCCCGCCAGGGAAGTTCCGGCGCTAGTGTCGCAATACCTCAAAAGCACTGTTACCAGTATCAAACCCACGCGATTCTATTTTTCTCGTATCCGAGTGGCAGTAAGTTGACAAAGTTATTATTTGTATCATTATATCATATTAGTTTTTAGTTCTTCATGTCATATTATCTTGTCTTTAAAATGCCTATTTTTTTGTGTTTGGCATATAGGAAAAGTGGAAATATAACTAGAAAGAAAAATAAGGTACTTGTCAATTAGAACCCCTCCCGAGGGTGACCTGTTTACTAGCACCGTAACCTTCCCGTTGGACAGCGATATATACGATATATCGCAACGTAGCCTGCACCGACTTTAACTTATTTCAGAATTATTTATTTATTTCAACGGTAATAACCATTTGTTAAGAGGATATAAAAATTTTCAGTTCAGAACCCGAAAGAGGTTACCAATTTTTATACCCTATAAACACACATCAGCGTGGCAGCATAAACTAAAATTAACCGCTAACGTGGAGGTTATATGTAGAACGATATATAGAAAATCGATTCATCACGCCATGTTTGGGATAGTTGGTTACCCTCGGGAGGGGGTCTAATTGACAAGTACCAAAAATAAATAAAACTTCTTGAAACGAAATTCTGTTTATTTACCTACCAGTTCTGCATTAATGGCATTGATTGTCGAAAAAAGGGTCTCCTACTTATTTGAGCAACAAAAGCTTGTGTACAGCTAAACTTGAGATGACACAATTTTGAACTATGCTAACGAAGTGAAAGTAATTAATACAAGCCTCAAAGTAAATTTAATCAGCCAGTAAAGAACAATGAGTGATGTATCTAAAAATAGGTATTGTGTTCATGTCAATCTCAGACCAAAACCGCTTAGTATCAAGCCCACAGTGATAAATTCAAGTTTTCAAGCAATAAGGTAGTGAAAATGTCTTTAAAATGATTAGGAAAACATTCACAAGTTGCGATCATTCAAAACGCGCGGGTTTGATACTGCGTCCAGCGTCAGAACGCCCCTGGCGGGAAAGAGGCGAACCCGGCTGCTTCTTTATCTAAGGTCAAGTGATAATGATGCATAGATTAGTATCTTCAGCACAGATGGCCAATGGCAAATCAAGTCTCGACTGAGCAATTTAAAAACCGCTGCAAATTCCTACACAGGGGTTAGTTATAACTCGGACCAGGCGCATGGAGACTCATCAACATGGGACACACAATGGGTGTGGCGGGTCCCAGACTCATTCCAATTGATTCAGGGTCCGAAATTTAGTGGAAAACGATACCCCACACGCCTAAGTTCCTGAAAATCTCGAAAAAACACACTCAAAATGGGTAGATAGGCACCAATATGACCCATAACCTCATTCAGAGGGCGCCAATCGTTCCTGGACCCACATCATTGGATTCAGCGTCCAAAATTTCGTGCAAAACGCCTAGAATTTTTTTTTTTTTTTTTTTTTTTTTTTGGTCGAATAGAAGAGATTGACCATTTTCATGAAAACACAGGTTGATTATTCAAGGAATAACCAACCAAAAAATATATTTCTTGCTAATTTAATGGTCGCTGTTTTAGCGATCGCATCCAGATGTATGCTAAATCAGCAGGAAGCCTACAACCATAACATACTCACTGGTCGTCAAGTACTCTTTCACAAGTATACAATCAGGAAACGTACGCTGTACGGATATCGGTCCTGTTTTGCAAAATATTCAGTCTCCGCCCCAAACGGAACGCCCAGGGCGGTTAAAATCTCAAGCAGGAAATTCACCTACGATGACACCGTAAAACTACTCTGAAGCCTCATACACGTAACTCGAGCCAGTTTTTAATGGCTCGTCCACTTCTTGCT
The DNA here is from genome assembly GCA_019603395.1 of Cyrtorhinus lividipennis. NCBI lineage: Eukaryota > Metazoa > Arthropoda > Insecta > Hemiptera > Miridae > Cyrtorhinus > Cyrtorhinus lividipennis. Next base: position 13,137,530 of record CM034008.1, read on the forward strand.
GCGCCTTCACATCCCCGGTCATTAACGGTCAGTGACAACAGATTGCAAAAGATGGCGACATTGTAACTAATCGCAATATTTCTGGGATGAGTTGAAGATTAGGACAGATTCACTAACGATCCGTGGGCAAATGCGGTTAAATCGAGGAGCGAGAATCGAAATGAACAGGTCGTGTGCACTTCTGCAGTTTTCATTCAGCTGATGACGGTGCTCTGTGCAGCACAGAAACGTCGACGCGTGATGACAATGCGTCGAAGAATGAGAGAAAGACTCGTAGGTGGTGTTCTCTGTATGTTTCTGTATGTTATAGATGAGAAAAGACCCAAATACACGAGTCAGTAATCGACATAAGATCAAAACGCTGCAAATTCTTACACAGGGGTTGGTTATTCGTCAGACCAGGCGCAAGTAGACTCATTTCCTCAACATGGGGAAAATGGAGATAACGGTGGGTGCGGCGGGTCCCAGACCCATTCCAATCGATTCAGGATCCAGAATTTAGTAGAAAATGATACCCCACACGCCCAGGTTCCAGAAATCTCAAAAACACATATTTAAAATGGGTGATGTATACCCAATTTGACCCATAACTTCTTCCAGTGGGTGCCAATCGTCCTGAGACCCACTTCATTGGATTCAGCTTCCAAGATTTAGCGGAAAATGATACCCCACACGCCTAAGTTCCAGAAATCTCAAAAACACATATTCAAAATGGGTAATATATACCCAATTTGACCCATAACTTCTTCCAGTGGGTGCCAATCGTCCTGAGACCCATTTCATTTGATTCAGCGTCCAAAATTTAGTGGAAAATGATACCCCACTCGCCTGAATCGCCCAAAATCTCGAAAATCCATTTTTCAAAAAACACATTTTGACCCCTACCCCACCCAAATTTGGTCCGATCGGGCTGAAAAGCTTGGAGGACCGTCCCAGGTCGGTTACAGACCCCTGACCCAAATTTCAGATTTTTGGAAAATTTTCTACTACCAAAAACGGCGGACGGCGGACAGCGTACAGCGGACGGACATTGACCTTTTTTGATCTAGACACCATGAAACGTCCAGAAAAAAAATTTTGAGCCGAATCGGAGAGGTTGACCATTTGCATGAAAACATAGGTTGATTATTCAAGGAATAACCAACCAAAACCAGGCGAATGGAGAAGCATTTCTTCAACATGGGGAAAATTGTGGAAACAGTGGGTGTGGCGGGTCCCAGACCCATTCCAATCGATTCAGCGTCCAAAATTTAGTGGAAATTTGATACCCCTCACGCCTAGGTACCATAAATATCGAAAATACACATTCAAAACCGTCTAGATCAAAAAGGTTAAAATGTCCGCACGCCCTCAATCGTCCGCGCCGTTTTTGGTGGAAAATTTTCTAAAAATCTGAAATTTTGGTCAAGGACCCGTTCCTTGACTTTAGTTGGTCCTCGAAACTTGCCAACTCAATCGGACCAAATTTGGGCGGCGTAGGGGTCAAAATGTGTTTTTCGAAAAATCTATTTTCAAGATATTTGGCGATCTAGCGAGTGGGGTAAATTTTGGACGCTGAATCGAATGAGACGGGCCCGGGAGCGATTGGCGGCCTCTGGATGAGGTTATGGGTCAGGTTATGGCACCCAATGGAATAAGTTATGGGTCAAATTGGGTATCTATTACCCATTTTGAATACGTGTTTTCGAGATTTCTGGTATCTAGGTGTGTGAGGTATCATTTTCCATCAAATCTTGGACCCTGAATCGATTGGAATGGGTCCGGGACCCGCCACACCAACTGTTTTCCCCATTTTCCCCATGTTGAAGAAATGAATCTCAACGCGCCTGGTCCGAGGAATAACCAACCCGTGTGTAAGAATTTGCAGCGTTTTTCACTGCAGCCTCTGCCATTCCATTTGCCTGATGATATTGTGGTCTACTCGTGTGTATGGAAAAACCCCGTCCTCAGCAAACATTCGGAATTCAGAAGTTTCCAGGTCGTAGAACTCAGAAAAAACCTACTCCAGAATTCCGTATCTCGAAAAAACTCGCTTACAAAATGCTATAACGTCCTGAGCTCTCATTCTGGTCATTTTTTGAGTTTCAAAAAATCGCGAATGGTGATTGGTAATCACCAGGTACCAGCTGTCCTTGAATTTGAAAAAGTCGATTGATGCTTTCTGCCACGGGCAGACTGGAAACTCTGAGGCTCGTGATGAATTTTGAATGCAGTTTGGGCATGTTGCGATTTATGTTTGTGTCCATTAAGGGCCCCTTGTGACTCCCTAAAACTACAAAAAAGATCTTCGAAGATAAGCATTGAAATCTCCTCAAACACGAGGGTATCGCTGAATCTGATGATCTTATCTTATCAGCAGGGATGGGTATCGAGTACTCAATGTTTATGAATCTTAGAATCGATGGCCAACCATCCGATGGTTTCAAACATCGATGTTTACGTGTCGATAACTCGATAGGCGAAAGAAAAGGAAAGATTCAGACTGAAGACGAAAAAAACGCATTTTCTGCAATCCCTGATGAGTTATCAACATATCTCCGAGCACCTCCAGAGAAAATTCAAGAGAACCCTTCTAAATTTTGGACACAAATGGCCTTGACTTACGCACCTATTTCAAAAATTGCATTAGATTAAGCTCCATTGGTAGCTACCATACTTCGGAGCCGCCAAAATGACTTTTTCGGAAGCAGGTTTTATATAAAACCAGCGGAGGAACCGTTTTACTCTGGACCATGCTTTGAAATTATTATTTCTAAAAATTCGAACGAAAAATTCTGGGTATTAGCTATAATAATTATGTAGGTTTTATTGTAGATAAATTATTTGTATAATTTCCTTTCAATTTACTGTTTTATTTGTTTGAATCGAAAAAAAAAGCTTTGAATTTGCATGAGTAGTAAGTAGTACCTACACATTTTTCAATTAAAAATATTTTTAAGAATAAACAATTTTATGTTTCATTTTTTACTTGTTTGCTTCCTATTCCTATTCCGTGTAATAAGGCTAATGAATATTACGATATGGATTTTATAAACTGATTTACAAATGAAAATGACCCGGGAAGAGCGATTCAAGTGAAATAGTTCAGCAGAAACATTGATGTTTCTGCACCGACATTTCTCTGGCTTCGATGATTTATATTTTTATCAATACCGACGTCAAACATCGATGTTTTGAGGTTCGATACCCATCCCTACTTATTGGGGGTAAGCGAAGATAAACATTGAAACCTGGGTTGGTAGTAGAAAATTTTCTAAAAATCTGAATTTTAGGACAGGGGTCTGTTCCCAGCTCTGGTTGGTCCTCAAAACTTTTCAGCCCGATCGGACCAAATTTGGGGGAAGTAGGGGTCAAAATGTGTACTTCGAAAAATGGATTTATGAGATTTCTGGCACCTAGGCGTGTGGGGTATTTTTTTCCACTAGATTTAGGGCGCTGAATCCAATGAAATGGGTCCTGGAACGATTGGCGTCAAATGGAAGTTCTGAAAGTTTGGTCAGGGGTCAGTTCATGGCTTTATTTGGTCCTCGAAATCTTTCAGCCCGATCGGACTTAGGATTGGGAGGGGTAGGGGCCAAAATGTGTATTTCGAAAAATGGATTTATGAGATTTTTTGCAAACTAGGTGTGTGAAGTATCATTTTCCGCTAAATTTTGGACACTGAATCCAATGAAAAGGGTCCCAGAACGATTGGTGCCCCTCTGGATGGGGTTATGGGTCAAAATGGGTGCCTATCTACCCATTCCCCATGCCAGGTTGGGTGTCCATTAAGGACCTCTTGGGACCCTCTAAAACTACAAAAAAGATCCTCGAAGATAGCATTGAAACCTCCTCAAACATGAGGGAACCGCTGAATCTGACGATCTTATCTTATCAGCGTTATCAGATAACGCCGATCGATCTATTAATAGGATCGATTCGGGTTATTCGGCGATCGAGTAGGCCTCAGCTGGAAATAAATGGCCGCTAACACTCGACATCACGACTCGGTCGTCTTTTCGTGGGAACTAGTACTTGGTAGTCTCAAGGACTCTGAAAGTGGTCCCTTCGCATAGGAGAAGGAACGAGAAACATCTCAATGCTACGAGGATTCGCGTGTCTTCTTTACTCGTATCCCTGGTCGGTTTCAGCCTTCGCACATCACACCTGCGACATCGCATGGTGGACACATGTGACGAAAAAGGCACTGACCGTCATGCTATCGGGCAACTCGTGCACGATTCACTTTGTTGAGGAGAATGATTTAAGCATAAGTTCAGAGTAATCAATTGGCACCACCCTTTATCAGATGAGTCAACGATCATGCTCAATCAAACCATAACAGAACAATTGCAACGAAGAAACCTTGTTGGACAGAAATTTCAGTAACTAAACGCCTATATCATCACCAAACGTCAAGTTTACCCGTAAAAATGCACTTTTTTCGAGTTCAAATACGATTTTCTTAAAGAATTTCCCCTAATAAAACTTGAACGATGATACCTTTCAAAAGTTGGAATTCAAAGCATGTTTTGATTAGTTATTTCTTCAACAATCGACCTCTTCGATTTGCCCCAAAAATTTTTTTGAACGTTTCAAGGTGTCCAGATCAAAATGAGAAACGTCCGTCTAGTTGCTCCTCGAAACTTTTCAGCCAAATTTGGGTGGGGTAGGGGTCAAAATGTGTATTTTGGGTATTAATCATTTTCCACTAAATTTTGGACGCTGAATCCAATGAAATGGGTCCCTGAACGATTGGCACCCACTGGAAGAAGTTATTGGTCAAATTAGGTACATATTACCCATTTTGAATATGTGTTTCGAGATTTCTGGTACCTAGGCGTGTGGGGTATCATTTTCCATTAAATTTTGGACCCTGAATCGATTGGAATGGACCTGGGACCCGCTAAACCTACTGTTCCCCCATTTTGAGGAAATGAGACTCCATGCGCCTGGTCCGAGGAATAACCAACCCCTGTGAATGAATTTGCAGCGTTTTCTCCGATGAGTACCTGCCAATGCACTTGCTTTCATGTTGGTAAGAAAAAAAAGTTAAATTTTGAACTATGACGCAGAGTCAATTAGGATATGTCTGTGAGATAGGAAATTCAACGTTTTTCACATTGGCATAATGCTTACTGAACTGTTTTTCTCTCTTTTTTTTTTTTTTTTTTTTTTTTTTTTTTTGTATGCATTAAATGCATTGTAAATAAATTTAATTGTAGAAAAAACGAACGAGAGCAATTGTTTACTTCTACACTTGCCAATCTTCTTTTTTAGGAACATTTTGGATGTGGTTTTTTGAAAATGCTCTGGAATAGAGGAACTTTGAGTTCCTAAATTCGGGGAGTTTGGTAAACGCCCGTAGTGAAGCGTATCATCTTGATAGTAACTCAATCAGTGTTGCGATTGATATCATTCTGCAGAGTATCTATGAAAGATGAAACTTTGAACACAATAGTATTTCAAAACGCTGCAAATTCTTACACAGGGGTTGGTGATTACTCGGACCAGGCGTATGGAGACTAATTTCTTCAACATGGGGAAAATGGGGGAAATAGTGGGTGTGGCGGGTGTCGGACTCATTCCAATCGATTCAACGTCCAGAATTTAGTGGAAAATGATACCCCACGCGCCTAGGTGCCAGAAATCTCGAAAACACGCGTTTGAAATGGGTGGATAGGTACCCATTTTGACTCATAACTTCATCCAGAGGGCGCCAATCGTTGTGGTGCACATTTCATTGGATTCAGCGTCCAAAATTTAGTGGAAAATGATACCCCACACGCCTAGGTACCAGACATATCGAAAACACATATTCAAAATGGGTAGATAGATACTCATTTTGACCCATAACCTCATCGGGTGGGTGTCAATCGTTCTGGGGCCCATTTAATTGGATTCAGCGTCCAATTTTTTTTTTTTTTTTGGAAAATGATACTCTACACGCCACATAGGTATTCAAAATTTCAAGGAAATCAAGGAATAACCAACCAACAACAGTTCGAATGGTCGAGGCCTCGAGTGACCACTTGCAGCCTGCTGTGGACAAATTTTGCTGCGTTTTTCAACGTAGGTACACAGCAAGCTGTCACGTGTATGAGACGAACAATGAAAAATCCTTTCCCTGATTATATTCGCCGTTTCGACCAACTTTCATGCCTCTTGCGGGTGGAATGTTTAGTGACGCTCTCGATCCGAAGAGGAGCCAGTCGCAAAGGGATGTGTGGTAAACGGCAAAGGAGCTCCTTGGGCCAGTTTCAAAAGAAGAGGAAGGTGAAAGTCCGACAGGAATGATTTGGCTAATGTTGTGGAAACCTCCCGAGTCAAGTTAAGTAGGAGAAGTGTAGCACGGTGAGCAATATTGTATCATCCGTATCACAATCTCTGAGCCGTGGAGTGCCGCACGAAACTCATCTGCCTTAGTTTTGCCACTTGAACGAAGGTGTTTTGACCAACACGAAATTAACACGTGTTGTTGTGATGAAAAGTGAAATATATACAATAATAATAAAGAATGCGAATCTTTGAATAACCAACCTAGAAATCATGGCCTAGATTATGGAGGACCCTCTCCGATTGGCTCCAAACTCAACATTGTTCCACAATGGTTGGTAACCCTTAGGAGCAGCAGGATTATGGAGAACACGTTGAGTGTGGAGTATCATTTCACTAGATTTTGGGCGCTGAATCCATCGAGATGGGTCCCAGAACTATTGGCAACCACCGGAAGAGGTCATAGGTCAAAATGGGTACCTACTTACCTACTTTGGAAATGAATTTTAGGAATTTGTGGGAACAAATGTTGATGGATCTAGTTAGTTCTCGACACTTTTCAACCCGATCGGACCAAATTTGGGCGGGGTGGGGGCCAAAATGTGTTTTTTGAAAAATGGATTTTTGAGATTTTTTGCAATATAGGCGTGTGGGGTATCTTTTTCCACTAAATTTTAAACTCTGAATCCAATCTACTTACCTATTTCGAAAATGGATTTAAGGAATTATTGGGTACATGGGCGCGTGGGGTATCATTTTCCACTGAATTTTGAATGCCGAATTCAATGAGGCAGGCCCCAGAACGATTGGCACCCACTGGAAGAAGTTATGGGTCAATATGGGTACCTATCTACCCATTTCGAATGTGTGTTTTCGTACTTTCTGGTACCTAGGCGTGTGGGGTATCATTTTCCACAAAATTTTGGACGTTGAATCAATAGGAATGAGTGTAGGACATCCTCAATGTTTGTTTTCCCCATTTTTTGCAATGAATTTGCAGAGTTTTTTCCGATGAGTACCCGTCAATGCACTTGCTTTTGTCAATCCCTTTTGCCAAAAAAATGTTTAATTTTGAACAATGGTCATTTTTTTCTTCAATTAGAATCGAGTAAAAAGTCCCATCACATGTCTGAGGGATAGCACATTCAATGCTTTTCTCATTGGTATGATACTTACAGAACTTTTTTTGGTAGGTTATTCCTTGAATAACTGTTTTCATGCGTAAAGTCACCTCTCCGATTCAGCTCAAAATTTTTTTCTGGACGTTTCTAAGTGTCCAGATCAAATAAGTCAAAAGTCCGTCGGCCATCCACGCCGTTATCGGTGTGGGAAAATTTCTAAAAATCTGAAATTTGGGTCAGGGGTCTGTTCTCGGCTCTAGTTGGTCCTCGAAACTTTTCAACCCGATCGAACCAAATTTGGGCGGAGTAGAGGTCAAAATGTGTATTTTGAAAAATGGATTTTCGAGATTTTTGGCGATTTAGGCGTGTGGGGAATTATTTTCCACAAAATTTCGTACGCTGAATCGAACGTCCCAGAACGATTGGCGCCCACCGGGAGAGGTTATGGGTCAAAATGGGTACCTATATACCCATTTTGAATATGTGTTTTCATGATTTCTGATACCTAGTCGTGTGGGGTATCATTTTCTACTAAATTTTGGACGCTGAATCCATTGAGATGGTTCCCAGACTGATTGGCGCCTGCTGGAGATCGGCAAGGCTCAAAATTGGTACCTATCTACCTATTTCGATAATGAATTTTAGTAATTTTTGGGTACTTAGGCATGTGGGGTGTCATTTTCTACTAATTCTGGACGCTGAGTCGATCGAAATTAGTCCTAATGCACCTGGTCCGAGGATTTTATAAAACAATGACTCATGTGTCAGCATTATGTCCTATGACGAATTAATGGCGGCCGCTTCAAGGAGGTTTTTAACTGTTATGTCGGTTATTCAGTCCTCCTTTGACCTACCTAACAAAGCTTACTCATGCAGTCACATTAGTCAACGACTCAGCGTGGATAAGTCGCTTCAGGGACATGATGGTTTTACTTGGCACTCAAACCGTCCACCTTCGTCTAGCGCTTTATTGAGCAGAAGCACGATGTGTGGCAAGAGAAAATATTTCACCTTTTCCTCCAGCCATCCGTCAAACAGGAGAGTAAACACGGGTTCCATAATTCGTTCGGCTTCTTTAATGTCAAGGGAGAGTGGCCAAGGAACATCCCCGTCAATGCGCTACAATCCGCAGGGTTATTGTCAGGAAGTTCGACCTTTTACCGACCTTTCCGACTCGTCTCCATTTTAAGCCTTTGTCCTTGAGTTGTCACGACTGATAACTGACGGCTAATTGTTGGCCATGGTGTACAACGAGTTGCCAATGTTGGCCAAGCCTTCAGCTCATCGGGCAATTGCGATCCGACGGCGCTAAGTTCCAGGTAGTGATTAGGTGAGCTACCTTAGTTTTATTCTGATGAAGGAGCAAAGCAGAAGTCGGGCATTAAAACTGACATTGGTTGTTTTGTGTTGATAATGAGAGAAGAGATGAGTCTGAACTTTACAACCTTACGACCTTTTCGGCGGCGTGTGTTCAGAATGATTTCCTCCGCAGAGTTGCTTACGAGCTATGATATTGTTTTAACGGTATCTGGTGATTTTGGTTGGTTATTACGCGAATAATCAACCTATGTAATCGTACCCAAGGCGGTGACTAGAACAAATCACAGGGGTTGGTTATTCCTCGGACCAGACGCATGGAGACTCAATTCTTCGACATGGGAAAAATTGGGGAAACAGTGGATGTGGTGGGTGTCAGACTCATTCCAATCGATTCAGGGTCCAAAATTTAATGGAAAATGATACCCCACATGCCTAGCTACCAGAAATCTCGAAAACCCACTTTTGAAATGGGTAGATAGATACCTATTGACTCGTAACCTCATCCAGAGGGCGCCAATCGTTCCGGGATTCATTTCCCCAGGCCTCCCTATAAGATCGAAAGATGCCAAGGAGCAGCCAGTTCAAATTACCCGCCGTTTGGGTCGACCAGGGTAGGACCTTTTTGCTCGCGCTAGATGACCCAACATCAGCTCTCGCTCGTTCTGGGAACTAAGGGGGTACCCCGCCGTCAAGGAAACCTCTCAATTTCATTACAGTTCTGTTCTCCAACGTATTCTCGCTGTGTTCATAAGTTCTGTATCCTTTTAGATCCGTTCGATCAGTCATTAAATGTTCAATCAACTGTTATAAGTTCTTCAGTTCCAACCCACGGTCTAACACCCCCAAAAAAGAATTTTTTTTGGCCGAATCGGAGAAATTGGCATTTTGCATGATTATTCAAGGAATAACTAACCAAACGCTGGAATTTCTTTCACAGGGGTTGTTATTCCTTGGACTATGAGCACTATCGAATCGATTCAGCGTCCAAAATTTAGTGGAAAGTAATACTTCCTGTAGAAAAAAAAAAAAAAAAAAAAAAGATTGTAGACGTGCAAAGTATCACATTTCACCACATTTTTGACGCTGAATCATTGTGGCGGGTCCCAGACCAATTGGTGCCCACCAGAGACGAGTACGGTCATCTTATGGTCACCTACTACGTTTCTATTCCTGTAAATGCATTCCGAGTCACTAAAGAGAAGTAATTGTAGTACAGATGCATTTATCAAATCGCATTCAAGTGTTTTTTTTTTTCAAACGCACAGCCAATCAGGTCATCACAAAATGGCGTCTCAAGGTCATTCTTCGTCATCGAAGTGATTTTCTGAACAAGATGGTTGAAAGTGAAGATAATTGCGGTGATTTATCCGAATGGCTTTGAGAGGGTGGCAGCTGTCTGGACTCTCCAATACTCGGAATTCAGTTGAGAAAGGATTTCGGCCGTTTTTCTCAAGGACGAGCTCGTCGAAAGGTTCAACCCTTTCTCACGGATGAACCCACTTTACGGGATGAATGAAAGTGACTCAATTCGTCTGACGATGATGACGGAGGTGAGTAATACCCATAAAATGAAATGATGATGTAACGGGGCGGCAGATTCCAAGCGCCCCGTCAAGAAACTTCGGCGGCGGGGTACGGATCGACCCCTCTCCTCTCCAAGCGCCTGACCCAGCTGGGCGAAAGGCGTGTCCTCATTGGATTGGTTGGGCGATGGGCGGCGCGAGACACCCAGGGAGGAGTAGGAGGGGAAGGCGACTTGACGAGCGGACTGGGGAAAGGCTCGGAAGTCAGTCGTGTACGAACTCAAGTGAAACGAGGTTGGCCTGAAACGAGGTTGGCCCCCCCTGCTCGCCATAATCTCGAGAGGACGAGGCGAGGCAGGGGCGGGGCGGAACAACCTGTTTCGGGGCGGAACAACCGGAGCGGAACAACCCCAGCGAAACAACCTGTTTCGGGGCGGAACAACTGAAGCGGAACATCGAAGCGAAACAACCGACGCGAAGCAAATCAACCCCTTGTGAAGCTGGTGTTGTGAACGTGACCTGAGGGAACAAGTGTATCGTGGTTCCTTCAGGGTGAGAACTCGGGAATTGGGAGATCAGCCAATTCCTCTCCCGAAACAGTGGGCCCTTATACGAACTGAAAATCCCCCGTCGGACCCGAGTGTTGATCCGTTCGCGCCCGATTCGACGGCCAATAGTCCAGGTTCCCCACGCACCGCCAGTCGTCGGACCTCCGTCGGAAAGAGCCTCGCCTCCTCCGGCCTGGACGGCGTTCCCCTGACCGAAGCCGAGCAGCGAAGAGAACATCACCCTGTTGTCTCCATCCGAAGGAGTTGGTACACGTAAGTGGCGAAATACCTCTATCTCGTGAAGAGAACATCACCCTGTGGTCTCCATCCCAAGAAGTTGGTACACGTAAGTGGCGAAATAACTCTGTCTCGTACCCTCGCAACGCGAAAGTCGAACTATCTAAATCTGGCCCAAGCCCTGACGTTTAGTCACCAGAAAGCTGATCATAGAGTTGTAGATTGTGACCGTATTATGTAGCATTTTGTCTGCCGTGCGTTAGGAAAAGAGAAAGGAATTAGGGGAGGACGCTAACAAATCACTTTCATTTTACCGTTCTGTTAACTCAAACATTCCTGAGCCCTTCAGCTATCCCGTAAATTCATTTGGCCCTCAGCCCTTCACTTTTGCCTACTCAATAATTAGGTTACGTAATAGTCAATATCCTTCTCGGCCGAGACATTCCGTATTTTATATTTCTGTCAATTGCGTTTATTATAAGTCAATATTGAACCCTTGTCTTTTCAATCACGAAACCCCATTCCTCAGAGCTTGGTAAATTCAGGTGTACTTGGCGTCCATGACCGACCATTGCAGACATTCCGGACGGTAAGTGAAAGTCTTTAATCTCCCACTAATTATTCGCCTAGGTCTATTTTTGGATCCCTAGCCCGTTACGTGAAAACGACGGGTTACATCTTTTGGTGGCAGCGGTGGGATTTTTCAGAAATCTCGATTTCTGTCGTATCCACAACAAGTGATCTTGACCAGGTGAATATTGGTGAGAAAAAGCTCTGAAGGAATTGGGTCGCGTTCCATAATCTTGAAATTCAAACTGTGCTAGTTGTAGATTCCGAAATTTAAAATTGTAAGAAACAAACAAATCGGCCCGAGTGTGAGGAAGCGAGTGAGGAGCCAATTGACTTCAAATCCGTGTCTAGGATTTTTTCTTTCCAAAAATCGAAATTTAGATACTGGCTCATTTGTTTAGTAGCATCACTCTCACTGTAGCCTTCTGTTCCGAAACTTGTCCCGGGGCTCTCTGTTCCGGGACTGTTCCGGGACTGTTCCGAGACTGTTCCGGGGCCCTCTGTTCCGGGACTGTTCCGGAGCTTGTCCCGGGGCTCTCTGTTCCGAGACTGTTCCGGGGCCCTCTGTTCCGGGACTGTTCCGAGACTTGTCCCGGGGCTCTCTGTTCCGGGACTGTTCCGGGGCCCTCTGTTCCGGGACTGTTCCGGAACTTGTCCCGGGGCTCTCTGTTCCGGGACTGTTCCGAGACTTGTCCGGGGCTCTCTGTTCCGGGACTGTTCCGGGGCCCTCTGTTCCGGGACTGTTCCGGGACTTGTCCCGGGGCTTTCTGTTCCGAGACTGTTCCGGGGCCTTCTGTTCCGAGACTGTTCCGGGGCCCTCTGTTCCGGGACTGTTCCGAGACTTGTCCCGGGGCTTTCTGTTCCGAGACTGTTCCGGGGCCCTCTGTTCCGGGACTGTTCCGGGACTTGTCCCGGGGCCTTCTGTTCCGAAACTGTTCCGGGGCCCTCTGTTCCGGGACTGTTCCGAGACTTGTCCCGGGGCCTTCTGTTCCGGGACTGTTCCGGGGCCTTCTGTTCCGAAACTGTTCCGGGGCCCTCTGTTCCGGGACTTGTCCCGAGGCCTTCTGTTCCGAGACTGTTCCGGGGCCCTCTGTTCCGAAACTGTTCCGGAGCCTGCAGCTCCAATTGACATTCCGATTCCAGACCCGTCATAGCTCTTACCAACTGGGAAGTCCTTTCTCGATTCGTGGGGAAATTATCGGTCTTTGGTGCGCAAGAAAGTGATCCATCGGTTCTATAATTTTTTTTTATATTTATTTATTTATTTATTTATTTTTTTTTTTTTTATTTTTTTTAACAAGTGAATTCGCGACCATGCACCAAAACAGCAGCCCATCAGACGAGGGCGAAGCCATGATGAACCCCGATTTGGAAATAAAATGCACAACACAAGTACTTACCTTGTTTTACTAATGACCGTGCCTCATGAGTCGTGACAGGACTCCCTGGGTCCCCCCCCCCCCTTTTTCTTTTCTTTTTCCCTTTGTAATGGCAGCAAAATCTGGGGTTCTTTGTTCAGTTTCTGGCTTTGTGAAAGAGGTTGTCTGCATGACGAATGAGCCGTCGATTGTGTGAGTTTGAGTGTGAGAGGAGACTAAAGAAAGGGCCGGTTAGTATGTTTCACATCATAGTAGGGAAGTAGAAGATAAGACCAGCGGAAGACACATCTCGCCCATCGCACCACCTTGGAACATCAGCGCCATCATGCTCTCGACGGGTGGGGACGTCCTGTGCCCGTCTGCACCAAGCGACGACACCCGCCGACAACGTACCGCTGCGAGAGAAAATGCCGGAACCTGCGGCCCACGGACCCTGCCTACCCGAAGCCCTGCTCCCGCGCCGAACACGAGAAGGACCACCACCAACCTGTACCGCTTGTAAGCGATGGCGGTACGAACAAGCATGGATAGCGGCCAAACAACCAGACGCAATGCCCATCGAACCAGTCACCCCCACCGGAAGGAAAATTGCCGAGGTAGACCTCGGCCTCCAAAGATCGGAGGAGTGTAACGGGGCGGCAGATTCCAAGCGCCCCGTCAAGAAACTTCGGCGGCGGGGTACGGATCGACCCCTCTCCTCTCCAAGCGCCTGACCCAGCTGGGCGAAAGGCGGGTCCTCATTGGATTGGTTGGGCGATGGGCGGCGCGAGACACCCAGGGAGGAGTAGGAGGGGAAGGCGACTTGACGAGCGGACTGGGGAAAGGCTCGGAAGTCAGTCGTGTACGAACTCAAGTGAAACGAGGTTGGCCTGAAACGAGGTTGGCCCCCCCTGCTCGCCATAATCTCGAGAGGACGAGGCGAGGCAGGGGCGGGGCGGAACAACCTGTTTCGGGGCGGAACAACCGGAGCGGAACAACCCCAGCGAAACAACCTGTTTCGGGGCGGAACAACTGAAGCGGAACATCGAAGCGAAACAACCGACGCGAAGCAAATCAACCCCTTGTGAAGCTGGTGTTGTGAACGTGACCTGAGGGAACAAGTGTATCGTGGTTCCTTCAGGGTGAGAACTCGGGAATTGGGAGATCAGCCAATTCCTCTCCCGAAACAGTGGGCCCTTATACGAACTGAAAATCCCCCGTCGGACCCGAGTGTTGATCCGTTCGCGCCCGATTCGACGGCCAATAGTCCAGGTTCCCCACGCACCGCCAGTCGTCGGACCTCCGTCGGAAAGAGCCTCGCCTCCTCCGGCCTGGACGGCGTTCCCCTGACCGAAGCCGAGCAGCGAAGAGAACATCACCCTGTTGTCTCCATCCGAAGGAGTTGGTACACGTAAGTGGCGAAATACCTCTATCTCGTGAAGAGAACATCACCCTGTGGTCTCCATCCCAAGAAGTTGGTACACGTAAGTGGCGAAATAACTCTGTCTCGTACCCTCGCAACGCGAAAGTCGAACTATCTAAATCTGGCCCAAGCCCTGACGTTTAGTCACCAGAAAGCTGATCATAGAGTTGTAGATTGTGACCGTATTATGTAGCATTTCGTCTGCCGTGCGTTAGGAAAAGAGAAAGGAATTAGGGGAGGACGCTAACAAATCACTTTCATTTTACCGTTCTGTTAACTCAAACATTCCTGAGCCTTCAGCTATCCCGTAAATTCATTTGGCCCTCAGCCCTTCACTTTTGCCTACTCAATAATTAGGATTACGTAATAGTCAATATCCTTCTCGGCCGAGACATTCCGTATTTTATATTTCTGTCAATTGCGTTATTATAAGTCAATATTGAACCTTGTCTTTTCAATCACGAAACCCCATTCCTCAGAGCTTGGTAAATTCAGGTGTACTTGGCGTCCATGACCGACCATTGCAGACATTCCGGACGGTAAGTGAAAGTCTTTAATCTCCCACTAATTATTCGCCTAGGTCTATTTTTGGATCCCTAGCCCGTTACGTGAAAACGACGGGTTACATCGAAATGAAAAACTGAAAAAAAAAAAACTTTTCTAGGGGTTGGTTATTCCCCTGACCGGGGGCATGGAGACTCATTTCTTCAACATGGGGAAACAGTGGGTGTGGCGGGTTCCGGACCCATTCAAATCGATTCAGGGTCCAACATTTGGTGGAAAATGATACCCCACACGCCTAGGTGCCAAAAATCTCAAAAACACATATTCAAAATGAGTAGATAAGATACCCATTTTGACCCAAAACTTCATCCGGTGATTGCTAATCGTTCTGGGACCCATTTCATTGGATTCAGCGTCCAAAATTAAGTGGAAAATAATACCCCATACTCTTAGACTGCCAAAAATCTCGAAAATCCATTTTCGAAATACTTAATTTTGATCCCTACCCCGCCCAAATTTGGTCCGATCGGGCTGAAACGTTTCGAGGACCAACTAAAGCCGGGAACAAATCCCCGACCAAAAAAAGAAAAAAGTAGAAAATTTGCTAAAAATCTGAAATTTTGGACACGGTCCCTTCATGGCTCTAGTTGGTCCTCGAAACTTGTCAACCCGATCAGACCAAGTTTGGGCGGGTAGGGGTCAAAATGTGTATTTCGAGAATGGATTTTTGAGATTTAGGGCGATCTAGGCGTGTGGGGTATCATTTTCCACTATATTTTGGACCCTGAATCGATTGGAATGGGTCCGGTACCCACCAAACCCACTGTTTCCCTCATTTCCCCCATGTTGAAGAAATGAGTCCTTGCGCCTGGTCCGAGTAATAACCTGTGTGTAAGAATTTGCAGCGTTTTATTAATCTAAACACCTTGAAACGTCCAGACAAAAAATTTTGGGCCAAATCGGAGAGATTGACTTTTTGCATGAAAACAATGGTTGATTATTCAAAGAATAACCCACCGAATGCCGCTCTTTTCGATAGGTCAGAACAGACAGCCATCACCATTTTGTCAATATGAAGGTGGAACTCATAATCACCGCTTCAATTAAATCTCTTCAAAAAGGAATTCCTAGACAATAGGAACGGATGAATGTGGTTTCACGTAATCCATCCTTTGACACATGATTTGAATCCAACACAAGGTGACATCCTTACGACCTGTTACAACGAAGGGTGAAGACATGACTCATATCATCCAAAAGTGATTGGAATTCCCCCTCGCTCAACGCAACATCTTCAAAGAAGGATCGTGGGAACATTGCGGACATAATACATCCTCCTCCCACTTTTTCGTATGACAATAGGCAATTAATTGAGACTACGCCTAAGTGAATGGCATGTTCAATGTGGTAATAGTAAAATAGTGGACCAACTATTCGTGGAATAATTAATTCTCCGCAAAACGCTTTGAACGTGGCACCAAAATAAAATGACGTGAAAAACAGGGTAGAGTGACCTTTAGGTAACTAAAACTAAACCGTTTAGGGTTTGGGTTAGGGATGGGAATCGATAATCGATTTTTGACAAATTCTTTGGCCGATTGCCGATTTTTTTGCAACCGATTTTCAAACCCCGATTTTTGTCGATTATCGATTTTACACTAAATTAATATCGATTTTTCCAGTCTACCATCAGGTTTTTTTTCTATCTGGCAAGAAAATCTAGTTAACAGTCAATGTCAGCTGACGTCATACAACATGCCCCATTTTGGAGTCAACCCCTTATTTGGGTTGATAAAAATACTAAAAAATTATAACGTTAGGTCGGTCTGAAATTCCAAGAAGGCAAGGAGCCTGGACATAAATGTTGTCGACAACACCACCACCCACTGCAACTGCGCACAATTGCTTACCGCTACAACCAAACCAAGGAGTAGGGATGGGTATTGGATTGAAAAACATCAATGTTTACTTTTCGATGTATGAAAAACTTCGAAGTTTTTAACAAAAATTGTTACGATTTTACGAGGTGATAGTAAGCACTTGAGTAAGTGCAAGTACATAGGCAACTTTTTTGGTTGTCAACTCCTTGGAATCTGAGTGGGATTCAGATACCTAGGTACCTACCTAATAGCCACCCTTCTGGATCCCAGATATAAAGCGCTTTACTTCGTCAATCCCGCAACCGCGACAAAAGCCATCAATGAAGTGAAGACTCAGTTGAGAATTGCCGAATCCCCAAAGAGTGACTCTCAGTCCCACCAATGTATGAACGCACTCGAGCAGGCTCCTGTACCTACATGACGTACCCATATTTGAAATTTCGCGATCAACTCAACGGGCTCAGTATCTTCTCAATAATAATAATTTGATTATGTCTTCGTTTTCAGATGAAGATTAAACTTAATACTTATATGTGCTATGTATGTTACTTAATAAATATGTACCTACATCTTAGATGAATTGGTTTTTTCCCCTTTGATTTTGTCGATTCCCTACGTTTATCTTTCGTAAGGGATCGATTATCGACTTTAGAAGCCGATTATCGATTGTGGATGACCGATTGATCGACATGATCGATTTTTAACCGTTAATATCAATATCGATTTCAAATGGGTTAATGGGTCTGATTTCGGATCTTCCGAAGGCGACCGAACGATTGCCAATTCGAGAATCCACAAGTGTGTAGTGTTCCTATTCTGGGAATTGCAGAGAATACGAAGCGAGGATGAAAGAAGGGTTTTCTCCATACTAACAGGCGACAGGAGGATACAATATACACATACAAATCAGGAACCATCATAAGATAGATCACAAGAATTTGCAACAAGGATAAGTTTTAAAAACTTACCTACTCTCAGAGGGATTTTATTTGATGAGATGTGAAAGTTGAAAAACTTTATGGGATGAACACATCAACGCACGCGGGACGCTATTACATTATTCGGTGACAGCGAAGATCAACGATTGACGAATGCACATAATACAGGAACGAATAGAACGAATGAAGAAGAGATCGGTATTATCGAAGTACCTACCAATGCTTGGAGCTTCGATGTCACATTATCGATAACATCAATATGTCCATGCTATATCTACCATAAAATTAGTTCGGTTTGCTAAGGGATAAGCTGAAATAGGTTAGTATACACCCGTTTTGACCCATAGCCAACTCCAGAAGGCGCCAATCAGTCCGGGACCCATCTCATTGGATTCAGCATACAAATTTGGTTGGAAAATATATCCCACATGCCTATATAGTCCTGGAAATCGATTTCCAAAAACATATTTTTATTCATATCCACTCCAGAAGTTTCGAGGACCAACTACGTAGAGCAAAAAAGAGGTCGCCGACCAAAAGTACGGATTTTTAGAAAATTGTCTACTACCAAAAACCCTGCAAATTATTACACCGGGTTGGTTATTCCTCAAATGGGGAAAAGTGGGTGTGGCGGGGGTCCAAAATTTAGTGGAAAATGATATACCCCACACGCCAAGGCACCAGAAATCTGACATACAAAATGGGTGGACCAATTTTGACCCATAACTTCTTGGTGGGTTCCAATCGTTTGGGACCCACTTCATTGAATTCAGGTCCAAGATTTAGTGGAAAATGATACCCTACTCGCTAGATCGCCCAAAATCTCGAAAATCCATTTATTAAAAAAACACATTTTGACCCTATACCCCCAAATTCGGTCCGATCGGGCTGAAAAGTTTTGGGACCCGTCTTGGCCGAGAACAGACCCTTGACCCAAATTTCAGATTTTTAGAAAATTTCTACTACCAAAAACGGCGGACGGCGGACGGAATTGACCTTTATTGATCCAGACACCATGAAACGTCCAGAAAAGAATATTGAGCCGAATCGGAGAGGTTGACCATTTGCATGAAAACATAGGTTGATTATTCGAGAGAATAACCAACCAAAACGGCATGAATGGCAGACGGCTACAGTTCAAGGTACCCAAAACCCACTTTTGAAATAGGTAGTTAGGCACCCGTTTTGACCATACCAATGTCCAGAGTGCGCTGATCGGTCCAACACCCATCTCATTAGATCACGCGTCCAAAATTTAGTGGAAATGAAACCCCACACGCCTAGGTACTAGAAATCTTGAAAACACACATTCGAAATGGGTAGATAGGCGCGCATTTGACCCATAGCCCCATCCAGAAGGCACCAATTGTGTCCGGGACCGTCTTTTGGATTCAGTGTCCAAAAGTTAGTGAAAATAATAACCCATACGCCTAGGTACCAGAAATCTTCAAAAATATAT
>CM034008.1:13156765-13171993 GCA_019603395.1 Cyrtorhinus lividipennis
TCCCATTTATCTCTCCTGCCATGATGAACAATGCCCGTGTTATGAACAACGAAAAATTTTAGAGACCGCATGCTCGTTTCTCAGAGTTTGAAAACCGTAGATTATACATTCACGAAGCACCACTACCCTTTTGGGATCTCAATAGATTATGTAATTATGAACAATCGTCATATCATCACTCGATGCCTTGCGTTGGCTCAAGCTGACGAGATATTAAGGGGCGACATCATTTCTTCAAGTGGAATCGCTCAAATTCTAATTTGAGATTCACCCTCTATTAATATAACGCGGTCTCAAATATTATGTTTTGCCGCTGTCTTGAATTGTTCTGAGCGAACAAATAAAATGCCAATGCCGAAACGCGGCATCAACCTTGTTTTCGGTGTGTTGAGTTGTTAGGCAGATTGTGGGGGACGTAGGCAGTAAAAACAAAATTGTTATCTAAGCGATTTTCTTTCGTGGTGCAATAATTGGGTTTGAGAAAACTTACGAACAACCGGGTTCTTCGAAGAAGAGATAATTATACTGACATCTTGCTCCTTTTGTAAAACCAAAGCGAGGAGTGTGCAGGGTACATTTCTATTAATAAATAGGTCGAAAACGCACTATTGAAATAGGTGAAAAAGGTACTTATTTGACCCACCGTCAGTACCAATTGGCCTGGGGCCCATCTAAATTGATTCAAAATTTGGGTGGAAAAAATCATCAAAAGCCCCCGTACCCCAAAAGTCTCGAAAATCGAGTTTCAAAATACCATGAATCAATGGAATAATTTGTAGCCTTGTGGAAAACTGTCAATATTTTGCGGCAATGGGCATTTTTGTAGGAATCATTTTGAATCATTGGTCATCAAAAGCCAATGGTGTTAGCTCATGCAGGAAGTTTTGGCAAATTTTTCCGTATCTGTCGTCTAATATGCGGTTAAAATGTATCATTTTCCGCTTGGATTCGATAAACCAAATTATCATTTCCGTACTCCGATACCCGTTCACCTTTAAATTGCCTTAGAAGTGAACTGAATTTATTCGGTTTCGTCGTTTGGGGAAATGTATTTTCAAAGTGGAGTACATGTAACATGGTTTGCTACCTGCTGAAATAGAAAGTTCTTGAGTTCAATGGAATGCATATCCAACAATTCAATTCGTGTTTTATGGCAACTTATGATGCGTAACAATGCATCCCCATAAACATTAGCGTTCAACTCATGTTTCCTGAAAATAATCCTTTCAACGCTCACCTGGGAAAGTGGAAGAGACGAATGGTACGTTCCTCCCGAGTAGGGTATCGGTGACAGGGCGTTGTAGGAGTTGATCGCTTCATCCTGCACAGGCCCAGGACCCTCCGGCACCCCTATGGTGTTGTCGTGAATCGAGGCGGCAACAGCACTTGCCAGAACCCAACCCCAGCCACCACATCTGCAACAACGTGGATACTATCATGGGGTGTTGAGGGTATACAATTATGGTCTTCATAACATTGAGAACCTAACGAATGGTCGAAATGATAGCAGAGGAAGAGAGCAGATGTTATGAAATGGATACAGTAAACCGTCGTCTTGAGTTTCGCCATTACGGCCATGGTTGAAGTAATCGGGCATGACACGGCGTGGGAAGAGAAAAGGGTTATACCGGACAAGTATCAGAATATAAATATACCAATAAATCAATCGATGAATATATTTATGGTGTGTTTTAGCTGCCTCTTGTTGAAAGTTATTGTTGAGGAATAATATCCTCTTCAGCGAGCTACCAACTGCGTACAGTGGTAAAATATCACCCGGGGTTTCTCGGGTAGCCGGCAGTTCCTGTTCCTGTCAATACCTGCTCCCGCACGCTCGATGAACAATGAAGTTACGTCCAACCCAAAAGATAGCCCGAGAAGAATTTTTCAGCTTCCACCATTGTCGGTTATTTTTTGAAGGGACCGAAATTAAGGACGTACTGACCAGAAGATATTGGAAGGTCGGTTTGATATATACGAAAAGATAATATCGGATATTATTTGAAGGGCCGTTGGGCGTAGCGAGAAGACTCGAGGAAGAAAACATACAGAGAGCGAACATGTGAGAAATGAATCAAAAGCATTGAAAATTTATTTGGAGCACACAACTTCATTTATCCTTTCCCACAACTTCATCATTTAACAAAACGGAAATTGGCTCAATGGCCGTTGAAGCTCTACTTTTTTCGACAATTTTGTAAGGTGTAACCAAACTTTGTGAAATGAAGCAAACCACGGTGAGAGCCAAGGTGACATTAAATTTCCTCCCAAAAAGGGTGTCATATCACGGAAAACATCTTCCCCCCTACTGAAAATTCCCTATTTCTAATAGCAAGATCTCCTCAAGTTTAATATTATTCTGTATTCAGGCTATGAATCCGCTTTATTTACACACATACAAAAGATCAAGACCGCAGAAAGGCAGGAAACACGTGTTACTTCCTTCAGAATGTCAGCTGGCAAAATTCTACATAAAAATATACCAATTTATTACTATTCACGAAGATGCACATTCACTTGGAACGTTATTCCTTTCAGCGGTCCCTGAAGGGGCATAGAGCTTTTTTCGATAAACGATTGTGAAGCTAGTAATAGCAATCTGGGGTGTCGTTGTAATCCGCAATGTCAATACCTTCTACCATTTAGGTTGGTTATTGTTTGAATAATCCAATAACTAGAGACCTCTCCGATTGGTCCCGAAATATGACAGTAAAAATGTCTTGATGTCTATATCTTAAAACCAAAATTCGCGGTACGCCGTCCACGCCGTTTTGTTGATTATTCAAGGAATAATTTCATGCATAATATGTTTTCATGCGAAAAAAATACTTTCGAGATTTTTGGCGATCTAGGCATGTGGGGTATTATTCTCCACTAAATTTTGGACGCTGAATCCAATGAAATAGGTCCCGGAACGATTGGTGCCCTCTGGATGAGGTTATGGGTCAAAATGGATACCTATCTACAAATTCGAATGTGCGTTTCCGAGATTTCTGCTACGTGTGGGGTTTCATTTTCCACTAAATTATGGACCCTGAATCGTTTTGAATGGGTCCGGACCCAACAATCACTGTTTCTCCCATTTCCCCATGGCCAACGGCCATACCACGCTGAATACACCGGTTCTCGTCCGATCACCGAATTAAGCAGCATCGGGCGTGGTTAGTACTTGGATGGGTGAAGAAATGAGTTTTCATGCGCCTGGTACAAGGAATAACCAACTCCTATGAAAGAATTTGCAGCGTTTTTGGCAAAGGTAGTAGACAATTTTTAAAAATCTGAAATTTTGGTGGCGGCCTCATTTCGGTTTTAGTTGGTCCTCGAAAGTTTACGATCAGACTGGGGTCGCTATGGGTTGAAATGGGTTTTCCCATCCTCCTGCTGATGGATGAATTTACAGCAGCTTTGTCCTTTTGTAATGCCGCCTGATGAGTGCATACCAACATTGGTGAGAAACATGAGTTTATATAATCATTAGACGCAGTAATACTGCGTAATAATAAAAAAAATAATAATGGTATCACGACCGCTCACTTCGCTCGCTCTATGCGACTTGAAAAAGTTGTTACCAGGGTTGACTCCTGAGAATTCTTTCTTTGCTGATCAAAGGCGATTCGGTGTCGGTGGATTTCGCTTCTTTCCATTTTTGCCTCAATTCCTGTTGCTTTTGGTCATAGGTAAAAGGGATCCACGCGCTAAACAGGGATCTTGGGGCCACTTCCTAATTCAACCTTGGTACCTTCTTTGTATTTCGTTCTCATAGTATTTGCGCATGGTTGCGAATTGCTCGCGAGTTTACGGGTGATTTGATCGTTGAAAAGAAAAAGTGTTTCAACTCCATTATGGCAGATGATGAATTATTTTGAGGAAAATTTCTTCACATTTATTGGGACGCAAACTATTATACACTGTATCTGACAAGCCTTGGGGGATTCAGGAGGGTCGAGGTTCTGGCAACACTAGAGACTTGATCGACTTGGTAGATTCGGAGGTTCATTTTTTTCAATTTCTGAAAATTCCTATTTATTCTGTTGAATATGTCATTGATCTGCGTGAATCGTTGAACCTACCAGGTACCTGTAAACTTGGACGAGATAGATCAATGAGACGATGATAGAGAACAGAAACTAAATTATCGTCAATTGATTCGGGCCTGAGAATAGAACGCATGTAACAAAGCAACCACTCTTCATTGACAGCGCTGGAAGGGAAAGGGAATGGTCATTATTGAAGGATTGTTCGGTTTGTTAGTTCATCTGAAGCCAGCCGCCTGATAGTGAAGTCCTTGTAGGAGTGTACACAGGTTTAAGATAGCTTTGAGTATGTCGGTATTCTCGCTGCTGTATACCTTGTGTTTACATACAAATACCAATATACGCCGTGTATATGGGGTTCTCTGGCTTGTAGACCCTTCCAAGTTGATTAATTGGTGCGATAATAACAAATGATGATTTAGGGGATGTAGGATTGTTACTTACTCGAGTTATTATTTAATAATTAGGAAGATGAAAGAAAAAAATCTGCAAATTCTTACACACGGGTTGGTTATTCTTCGAATGGGGGAAATAGTGGGTGTAGCGGGACCCCAGACCCATTCCAATTGATTCAGGGTCCAAAATTTAGTGGAATTATGATAACCCACACGCCTAGGCACCAGAAATCCTGACACATACAAAATGGGTGGATACATACCCATTTTGACCCATAACTTCTTCCGGTGGGTGCCAATCGTTCTGGTACACACTTCATTGAATTCAGCGTCCAAAAATTAGTGGAAAATGATACCCCACACGCCTAGGTACCAGAAATTCCCGAAAAACACATATTCAAAATTGGGTAATATATACCCAATTTGACCCATAACTTCTTCCAGTGGGTGGCAATCGTTCTGGGACCCATTTTATTAGATTCAGCGTCCAAAGTTTAGTGGAAAACTATACCCCTCACGCCTATGTAGCAGAAATCCGGAAAACACATATTCAAAATGGGTAATAATACCCAATTTGACCCATAACTTCTTCCAGTGGGTGGCAATCGTTCTGGGACCCATTTATTAGATTCAGCGTCCAAAGTTTAGTGGAAAAACTATACCCCTCACGCCTATGTAGCAGAATCCCGAAACACATATTCAAAATGGGTAATAAATACCCAATTAGACCCATTACTTCTTCCGGTGGGTGCCAATTGTTCTATGACCCACTTCATTGGATTCAGCGTCCAAAATTTAGTGGAAAATGATACCCACTCGCCTAGATCGCCCAAAATCTCGAAAATCCCATTTTTCAAAAAACACATTTTGACCCCCTACCCCCCCCGCCCAAATTTGGTCCGATCGGGCTGAAAAGTGTTCGAGGACCCGTCTCGGCCGGGAACAGACCAGACAGAGGTCAACAGAGGTTGACCATTATCACGAAAACATAGGTTGATTATTCAAGGAATAACCAACCAAAACGTTCATTCGATCTAAATTTGTGGCTCTTGAAACCATAGTTTTTTGAAAACCAAAAACCCGAAGTTTGCCACAAAGTATGCACCTTTCATCTGTTGGGTTTACTTGATTCCTCCGAATCATTATTATAACCTAATACCTTTAGTAATGGGGGGATGGTGGAGGGGATTTGATACATCGAATCACAAGTTCCCGCTGAGTAATTAGGTGGAAATCGTCGCCTTTCAACTCTTGAAAGCTCCATGTTAGTATTGTATTTATTATTATGTATTACGGTATTAGTATTGTTTGCTATTGCGAAGGAACACGAACGATTAGAGTTGAGTTTGAGAGTCTAATGAAAGTCGTGGCGAGAAGATCGTACCCAACCCCTAAGTAGCAAGCCTCCTGCCAATTAATGGCCTTTAATGGAGAACTAGCGTCTCATTCAAGTGGGCGAAGGTGGGCATCAAAGTATAATCCGCTCAAAAGAGGATCAGATGTACGAAATTAGCGTTCTCTCCGACGACGATTCCCTTGCAAATGCTTTCGGGTGTAAATTTTTGGTTTTCAATAACTTGAGTAAGTAAAAGTGCGAAATTAGCAGACGAAAAGCGGTGCATCATCAACTATTGACCATTTATGTACACCTATGAGCTTAAAACATCTTCAGATCGAGTGGAGTTTAGAGGAAATCCGTACTTGAGGAGCGCTGGTAATTAGAATTGGTGGTGGGGTTGCAAATTTATGAGCGACATTTCCCTTTTACAAAAATTGAACCGCGGTATGTGAGGGCTTGAGAAGATCGCTGCGGTTTCACTATCCTATCATGTGAATGAGAGTAGGCAAACAGCACGTTCCTATTGTTCGCGCAAATCAATACAGTTGTGCTTCACATTGTAACTAGAGAATAACGAAAGTACTTAATGAATCCTGAGTGAGCACGTACGATTGTTTAATTTGTGCTTCTATTGAAACACGCTAATTTCGACAATCCGCCGCCCTTCACATTCGTATAACCATGTGATTGGTTTTATTGAGGAAGTCATCCCCTCATCGTAAACGCAACCCCCACCCCCGTACGCCTCTTTAGTATTGTCTGATGACCTAGTCCTGATCCTGAGACGAGGGTATCCGAGCCAACCCTCTTTACGCCTCATTGCTCTCCGCTCACCCCCTCTCATCGCTACCTACCTGTGTCATAACTCTCTCCGTGGTCCCGCTTTTATGGCAAAATAATAAATTGGGGTTACGTCACCAACTCCGCGTCTTCTACGCTACAGGTAGATAGATCATGGGGCTTTTTATGTCCCCGAGCTCCGCATCTTTCCTCTTTCATCTCAACCCGGTTAAAACTCGATTAGGTAGTTTTAAAAGTTTAGTTTTCAAGAGAAGCTACAGACAGCGTGAGGAGAACCGTTGGTTGCGATGTAAAAGGAAAAACTTCTTAGTGTGTTACACATTTCCGTACAAGTCCGCTGATTTCCAGTATGTGCGTGTGCAGGTCACAAGAACTGTTACCAAAGGATGAACCATAATAAAGATTGTCACCATAAACATTTATACTCAGGTCAGAGATTTATACGAAATTTCCCTCATCAATTTACGCTTGAAACCAAGATATAAAACGCTGCAAATTCTTACACAGGGGTTGGTTATTCGTCAGACCAGGCGCATGGAAACTTATTTAAAAACATGGGGAAATGGGGAAAACGGTGGGTGCGGCGGGTCCTAGACCCATTCCAATCGATCCAGTCCATAATTTAGTGGAAAATGATACCCCACACGCCTAGGTTCTAGAAATCTCAAAACACATATTCAAAATGGGTAATATATACCCAATTTGACCCATAACTTCTTCCAGTGGGTGCCAATCGTTCTAGGACCCATTTAATTGGATTCAGCGTCCAAAATTTAGTGGAAAACTATACCCCACACGCCTAGGTAGCAGAAATCGCGAAAACACGTATTCAAAATGGGTAATAAATACCCAATTTGACCCATAACTTCCTTCCAGTGGGTGCCGATCGTTCTGGGACCCGTTTCATTGGATTCAGCGTCCAAAATTTAGTGGAAAATGACACCCTACTCGCCTAAATCATCGCCTAGATTATTCAAGGAATAACCAACCAACAGTATTTATTCATCATGAAATGATTACGAGAATGTTGTTTTCACTTTCGGCAATATGCACGAATATTGATGAGTCCGGGTTCGCTGACATCATCTTCGTCGTTAAGCAGTGGGAAGTTCATTGGCGGAAATCAACGGAATGATATACTAGCACTTTCGGTTATAGTTTGTTGCCGGTAGAATAGGGC
Source organism: Cyrtorhinus lividipennis (assembly GCA_019603395.1). NCBI lineage: Eukaryota > Metazoa > Arthropoda > Insecta > Hemiptera > Miridae > Cyrtorhinus > Cyrtorhinus lividipennis. Next base: position 13,164,515 of record CM034008.1, read on the forward strand.
GACGGATTCCCTTCCGAGGAGTCATGTCTCAGGGAGAGGGAGGGGTCGAAAAGCCAATTTAAGTTAGCTAATAAATCCTCTTCCCGCCGACGGTTGTAACGGTTGTATCAATTACTCTTGAGTTGTTGACTCATCCGCACAATGCCTCCGTTTCTGAATCAGTTAGCTTTGGGATAATCGAAAAGTGGCGTTTTCGAAGATTTCATAACTGGGCTCTCGATAAAAAACATCAAAAGAATGATAAAACTGTTTAAGGGAACGCTGATTGAATGCGAATTATTGCTCCTGGGACGAACCCCTCATGAGTGAAGTACGTAAACGGGTAAATTCATTGTTCCATCACCTTCTCTTCTCCCTTCGTCAACCAGCACCAAGTTCTATCCAAAAAAAAGAAAGTTAATAAAATTCTTGAAGTTCTTTAACGTCCAATGTTCCTTCCTTACCTGCAAAAACTTCGTTTGACACACTTTGACTGTAGGTTTTGTCGTAATTACGACAACTTGACGAATTCATTACCAGTACGCATACCAGGGTGTACTTTTTAATGAAAAAAAAAGAAAAAACTTGACATTCGTGATTGCCAGCTCATTTTCCACTCTCAAACAAGTCCATGTTAATGAAACCGGTAGGATTCAGACCAACAAGCACACTCCTTGAATGTTTGTTTTACTATGAGGAAGTAATGGATTTTGGTTGGTTATTCCTTGAATAATCAACCTATGTTTTCATGCAAATGGTCAACCTCTCCGATTTGGCTCAAAATTTTTTTCTGGACGTTTCATGATGTCCTGATCAAAAAAGGTCAATGTCAGTCCGCCGTACGCCGTCCATCGTCCGCGCCGTTTTTGGTAGTAGAAAATTTTCTAAAAATCTGAAATTTGGGTCAGGGGTCTGTTCCTGGCTGAGACGGGTCCTCGAAACTTTTCTGCCCGATCGGACCAAATTTGGAGGAGGAGGGGGGGGGGGGGGTAGGGGTCAAAATGTGTTTTTTGAAAAATGGATTTTTGAGATTTTGGGCGATTTAGGCGAGTAGGGTGTCATTTTCACTAAATTTTGGACGCTGAATCCAATTAATCGGGTCCCAGAACGATTGGCACTCACTGGAAGAAGTAATGGGTCAAATTGGGTATTTATTACCCATTTTGAATAGTGTTTTCGGGATTTCTGCTACCTAGGCGTGTGGGGTATAGTTTTCCACTAAAGTTTGGACGCTGAATCCAATAAAATGGGTCCCAGAACGATTGGCAACCACCCGGAAGTTAAGGGTCAAAATGGGTATGTATCCACCCATTTTGTATGTGTCAGGATTTCTGGTGCCTAGGCGTGCGGGGTATCATATCCCACTAAATTTTGGACTCTGAATCGATTGGATTGGGTCTGGGACCCGCCACACCCACTGTTTCCCCCATTCGAGGAATAACCAACCCGTGTGTAAGAATTTGCAGATTTTTCACATGGAACAACATATCCATGCACACTCTCGCTCAAAACATACTCGTAAACCTAATTTTGCCAAAAGTTCTAAAAATAAACTATTTTTGTGAGAACAGTGGATTTAGCTCAAGACATCAAAATTTACCGAATAATATTTTTGAACCCTGAAAACTTGCATAGGATCGTAGGTTATGAGACTTTGTGTCTCCAAGGATGGGATAAAACCAAAATCAAAGCTCTTGTACAAACGACCTATGTGCTAATACTACATACCTTTTCAGGGATCATTCAAAGTTAACCAATTAGTTCAGCTCTTTTTCTCGGCGGTAGAGATTTCCATCTTTCTCAATCCTTAACCGCATCGTAGACGTAATTACAATTAACCCTCATTCCGTGCTGCTTTATAACGGTGCCACTTACCCCACCGGAATTCTGACTTTTGACTCTGCATAAGCTTTTTGTTGCCCAAGATTCTACTCACATTGTGCATCCTTTGACAAGAACCAGTGGTTGACTGCAAAAAGGGCAACCGTCAAAGTCGGATCGTAGCGTTTCCAATTAAACCTTTTAATTAAGGTGGTGGTAGTTTTTACGTAGGTTTCTCTTCTTTCTCACTTCTCAACGCTCGTTCTCGGTGGTGACTTCAAGGGCTGATTTCATTCCATTTTCTTACTTTGGTCTTTTCTTCTCGTTCTTTTCACGCTCTGTGATGCTGGATTGCTGTTTTCAATGTCTCGATCTGCTGGAAGAATTTCTTGGTAGGATTTGAAAATCATGCTCTTAGAGAGTCCCACAGTAGGGTGCCGTCTTTTATGGGTATAAACGACAACTAAAAAGGTTTTTATTTAGTTTTTCTCTCTTAAACTACTTTCAACGACGATCCAGCGACAAATCAGCACTGTGAGTCATGGCAGATAACTTACTATACTAATTGTCCTTATACTAACTTCCTATTTGGTTCTACTTAGCGGATTATCCGATGGGTCTGCTAATAGGAGACTATTACTAATAGTCTATTAGTCTGCATGTGAAAACAATTAACGCGGGTTGGTTCGCTTGAAATCCGCCTCCCGAGACTGAGGTATAACCAACCGAACTCTAGTAGCTCAGCCTAACGTGAGGAAGGCGTACGTATTACTCATTGACGATGGTGCCTCGCAGGTCTGGGAAGGCGAAATTACCTATCAGGCAGCAGACGAGAGGCGAGTGGTGGAGTTGGTGTGATTAGGCGCGGCGATGCGGGACTTGAGAGGTTTCGTCGTAATAAATTGGCTTTAGGAGGTAGCAGGCTTTAGGTACTACAACTTACACCACGACAACCAGTGAGTGGCTTCGAGTGCTTCGCTCGCCCAAAGACTTTTCGCACATCAGATTAATCCGGAGCCCCCAACTGCCCTCTTCTCTCAATCGGAACGGCCTTCACTACCTACCGATCGCCAGCAACATTCTATGGTTGATTCGTCGATGAAGGACCTTCCAATGTCAATATCTGCTTTACGAGGCATAAGCTCTGTGAGCTGATGACGTAGATTTCATCTAACGGATCTCAACGTTAGCAGAAACCCCATTGGCGATTCCAGTCATTTAAATTACTTTTTTTCTATGTTTATTCAAATTACATCAAGTTACAAGTATAGCATATTTCCGTGACTTGAATTATCTCTCGTAGGTAGAAGAGCACATTGCTTAGCCTATAATTATTGTATTAAGATAATATTCGCATTAAACACACTTCGCATTAGCGTAACAATTTATTCACTAATTTTATGCTTTCTGAGGTGATCTCTGACATCAGGCCTTTTCGTTGACGTTATCCTGTAGCTTATATTATGTCCTTTGGAGATGACAGCTGCTTAAGCCTGATGGTTTCTTCTTCCGGCTCCACTTAGGTAATCGCCGGTCGTTTCTGAAGTACCACGGAGCGCTCCTGACGAACCTGATGTATTCTGAAATCTGTGAATCATGTTTTCATCGGTTCGAGCGGTGCAGCACTGGCATTAGGACCTGCTCGTAAACGTCATCTCGTCTATAATATATATATATATATATATAATATAATATATAAATATAAATATATAATATTATAATATTTTTTTTTTTAAATAGCATTTATTTATTATCATTTGTTTCATATATACATCTTAACATAAATGCAATGCCTACTCCCCTCTTTAAGATTCCCTTGTGCTGAGGGGAGAAGTCTTATTTGTTGTTTCTCCTTAATAATTATCACTGTACATCACTGCTACCTACTGTTTTACCTTATGACCTATAACCTACATTCCACTTCTATTGGCATACAAATTTTTTAGTTTATTCTTAAATTTCCCAAGATCTTCAATTTCTCTCATTTTCCTTGGAAGCTCATTGAAGAGTTTGCTTCCTCTACAATACAAACTTCGCTGACCACTTGCTGTCGAACAAAACGGTATTTTCAATAATCTTCCCTCTCCTGCCCTTGTTGCGCCCACTTCATGGATCATCAAGTTAGGTGCCCAAAAACTTTCAAATCATGTATCAAAATACCCATTTCCCCCCATGCCGAGGCCTTCATCTGCGTGCTGAAAACGTGTTAGGACCAACAAGGGTTCGAGCGTAGCCCATGAGCGAATGTTCGGATATTTTTGGACAGTTCAATGGAAATTTTCATCCTTTGGACTCTATACTCTGTGAAATGTGAAAGTTTTTGGGGAATACTTTTGTTATCGTTAACTATGAAATAGAATAACAAGCCAATGTACATCGCCGGCCGTTCTGTGTTGATCCCAACAGATATTTTTTGTCGCAAAGTTGGAAAAAGACCCCTCCTCCGACAGGCTTTTGCAGCGGATATGAAGAATAGGATTTCAACTCACGAAATAGCGGCACATCCGGCACGAGGAGCGTTCCACAAGAACCTGGCAGTCAGCGATTGTTTTCCACCTGGAGTCGGCACAAGTGTGTTGGAACAGTCTTCTGAAAAGCTTACGCGAGTGTCTCCGATTTGGAAAGAACCTCCTCCATTGTCCCCGTCGAGCGTGATGACGTAATCAGTAAAGGGCCGGGTAGAACTCAAGACGGCTGCAACAAGAAAAAAATCATGCTACTGATGAAATTCATGTCTTACTGGACTTGAAAACAAACTCAAAACAATGAACAAACGTTGAATATATGGCCTATTGTCGAAAGAAAACTCTTCAAAAAAACACCCACACAAAAAACTTGTTTTTGGTTTTCGCAATATGGCCAAGCATGTTCCTAGCGTAAATTCGGTGGAAAGTGTCCACCCCTATTGCTTCAAACAATAGGGCGGTAGAATATTGCCTCGTTTTCCCAAACAAAGCTTTCAGGGTTCTCTTCTGGACGTTGAAAACTCTGCCAATTAGGTACTTGAAAGTGCCTCTCCAAATAATTATGGCATATTGCATCACCGATTCAAACAGGGCATGTTGCTGAACAACATCCTCCCTTTCTAATTACTGAATTAGCTACAACGTGAGAGGTTCAGCATGAAGTAACTATAAGCTAAATGTAAGTTTGCATTGGCTCACCCTTTTTTCCTGACATTTGGACAATAATTATATCAGCATAGCTCTCTTGTAGGTACATCAGCATTCGCTTGAACACCTTGAGTTGTACGTACGCAATTATTGAATGTTTTAATAACATTTACAACAAACGCTCAGCTGTGAATGTTGAAAAAATTGGGACTAAATCCTTAAGTGAATAGATTCAGGTACCTGGGTAGGTCGTGCCAGGGACGTACGAGTGAGGGTTTCCTGCGATGCTGATGACCAGATTATGTGAAGGGTGGCCTTGAGGGAACAGATGACAACCAGCGAAGCTTGGAGCAACCAAGCTCAATAATGTGAGCCAAACCACTCCATCTGTGACAACATAAAGAAAAACCAGTTGTACTCCCCAAGTCAAACTCCGGTAGAATGATAAAATAAATAAAAAAAAAAAAAAGGAACTTCGCAATCTGGGTCATTAACACGTTCGCTGCGGAACTGTTGAGCTCGTTTGAGCAGCTGTGCGGGAGTCATCTGAAGTGAAGGTTACCTTCACGCGCCAGGCGCGTGCGACGCACACAGATTGGAACAGAGCTCACACGCTGAGCGCGTGACCCTCAGCGAACGTGTTAATATAGGTGAAATGTGATACATCCTGGTAGTTATAAGACTAAAATTGCAATTATACCTCGTGATCCCATTTCAGATTCAAAGCTTAAGCAAGATGCTTGATGGTTGAATGTCTGCGCTACTAATGGCAGCTTGATAATTCTTTCAATTGCGCCAAGCAGTTCATCGATTGAAAAGAAGAAATTATATTCTACTAACGATCTTCGGTGTACGGCTTCAACCCCATGTTTGAAATAGTAGGTTTTTCGGAAAATTGTTTAGCTTATTTTGGCCTGGACGGAGGATGAACATTTTGTGATGTTGAAACAGCACACTTTGAATGTTTGGGGAGAATACATATTTGTTGGATATACGAATACAGTGTAACGAATGTTATAGGCACTTGTGGACCCAAAATGAAAGCCATTTCCAAAGTTGGTGTCGTTCAGTCACGATATTGCCAACAACATGGTTCCAGATAACTTAATCTGACTCTGAATTTTACTTTTTGCTGCAGAACATACTGTAGGACATTGGAGACTGGCCGAAATGATTTTGATCTAGTTTGTGGAGTAAGTAATTATTACGTTGTGAATTGGAACTAAGTTGAATTCCGACAAAATTGCTCTGGTTAGTCATTGCCAAAACATGAACAGCGTTCAACCACCGCCTAACTTGACTATGACGCCGTATACCATCCCTAACCTGTTGTACCTGGGCTAGACAGTACCTGAGGCCGTCGTACCCATGATAGTCTTCCCTGGTTTTTCACATTAGGAGCCCTGCTCTATGAAGAAATCAACAACCCCAACCCCCAAGGAGTCTTTCTTTGCAGCTCTGCCACAGCTTGTGTAGCAATCCGCCTCTTCTTATGGCTTGCAGAATTCCTTCTCTGGCAGGCTTCAAGCTTAAGGGTGGGGGTGGGCTCTTGCCACTGGTCATCACTGAATGTACAGACATTTTATAGGGAAGAGGGGTCTGTGTCCTCTGCCGAGGCTTCTTTTTTGAACCTTTTATATCCATCACCACAGTCCAGCGAGTCTGATAGAAAGTTGAAGGTAAGGTGAGTACAGTTCCTCCCCTATCTGGTCAAAATGCCTAATATTTAACGTTAACAAGCAGGACGTTAGAAATAAAAAGAGGTCCCTGACAAAAATTTCAGATTTTTAGGACATTTTCTTCTATCTAAACCGCGTGGATGGCAAACTGAGTAGTGGGTGGATCAAAATGTGTTTTTTGAAAAATGGATTTCGAGATTTTGGGCGATCTAGGCGAGTAGGGTGTCATTTTCCACTATTTTTGGACGCTGAATCCAATGAAACGGGTTCCAGAACGATCGGCACCCACTGGAAGAAGTAATGGGTCAAATTGGGTATTTATTGCCCATTTTGAATATGTGTTTTCGGGATTTCTGCTACCTGGGCGTGTGGGGTATCATTTTCCACTAAATTTTGGACCCTCAATCGATTGGAATGGGTCCCGGACCCGCCACACCCACTGTTTCCCTCATTCGAGGAATAACCAACCCGTGTGTAAGAATTTGCAGATTTTTTTGTCTCATACTTGTTTATATGTTTACATTTCTGCTCACTTCCCCAAACGTTAAAGTAAAACCCATGCCTATGTTTCAAAAATAGATTTTGAAACATATTATTTGTTAAATTTTATAAGAAAACGAATTATTTCGAATTTTTTTTTGGTACAATGCAGTAATCCCGGGATCATCAATACGTACCTCATGAAAATGTTGAGTAACTCGCACATGTCTTTGGTAGGTGCCCAAAAATGGCAGAATACGATTTTTTGGCTCAGGTTGAGCGAAGAATACATCGAGAACTGCTTACTAGCGTGCTTGATAGGGACCTAGTATTTCGTCTGTTCAGCTTTGCTTTGGCTTACCTTTCCTGAGAAGCTACTCACGATGTAGGATTGTGACATGGGACCG
>CM034008.1:13172018-13227298 GCA_019603395.1 Cyrtorhinus lividipennis
TATATATATATATATATATATATATATATATATATATATATATATACGCTGAGTCGATTCAGATGGGTCCGAGAATCGGCGATGCCCACCAAGACGGTTATTTTGATCATGGTCACAAAATATTTGTTTATTTTCCTATTTATTATCCCTTTAATTGTTTATTCTGAAGACCTTCGAATGCGTGAAATTTATTTTAACAAAACCTAGCGGTATTGTTTGAAGATAAAGTGTAAAAATTTCGTGATAACTTGAAGTACGTATAACACTTTTGAATATAAACTTACCCACTTGCTGATGAATACAAAAATTGGTAATTTTATTAAAGGGAGATAGGGATCAGACTATCCTCTCAAATTACTATTTATTCAAAATAATCAGTATTTTACATGTTTTGGTCTGTCGACTTACTCATACTTAGTATAAATTACTTATCAAATACGCCTCAAAACGCGTAGAAGTTTTGAAAGATGTTAATTTTTTGCAATTATGGTCCACAAATTATGTAATGAATGGAAGCTAAAGGACAGGCTAACTTTTTGTTGTAATTTCGATTACGCACCTGGTCTCATTATCAACGGACTAGCCGAGATTGGTCACAATAGTGCGTTCAGTAGGTTTAGTGGCCTTCTCGGATCCTTGTTTTTCTATTGTTTCCTGTGGAGTCGGAATGATAACAACCCTTGGTCGCGACAACGGTCTCGGTCACGGCAGTTAAAGACATGATGCCAACTTGCAGTCCACTTTCCTCTACCGCTGCATTTTGGCAGTGACGAATGACATTGAAAATTTGCCATCGAAATGGTGGAAATATGCGTGAACTCGCCCACCGCAGGTGCCATTTGTGACGACACCGATGTATTTGAATTTATTGTGCGCCAGCTTCACAACATGGTAAGTTGACTCAAGAGCTGCAAGTTGTTGGGATCTTCTAGAGTTGAATGAAAGTGCGGAGAGTTGTACTGAACAAACTCAAACTCAAGTTGCTGACGCCTGTATGTTTTGCGATTGCAGACCTACAGAGGAGTGTTGAGTCTCATTTTATGCTGCATTGTGTTCATCTCTTCAGTGACGACTTACTGTACTCTATCGGTGGTTGACTCGGACAACGGCATTGCGGTCGACATCGCCCACTTCAAGCAACAGCTTCCTGAACCTTCCAGTTTTTGCACGAACATTCTTAATCACATCCCGTTGGCAGAAATCTTTGGCCCAGAATTATTGCTCAATAGCTCATCCGACTTTTCCCAAACACTGAGTGAGATTCTCAGAATGAGCAATGCTTACGCTAGTTGGATAATCAATGGAAGCGACACAACACAGAGGAGTGGAAGATCACGTAGAGCTATCGACAGTCTGTCTGCAATATTGCAGCGACAAAACCTCAGCAGTCACAGTGGTGACAACAACTTCAGCCGTTTTGGGAGTATAATAATTCTGCCCCTGCCCAGTAACGGAAGCACTTCATACCCGAGTGCCTCAGATGGAACTGGTGAGCCAAAAATTAGCAGCACAGCTGACCAGATGCGCATCTCTGCCCAAGGCTCGTGTGAGGTCTTCCTAAATTTTGTAAGGCACTTGACTGACCTATTAAAGAACTTCTTCCATAGTAGGAAGGACCGTTTTCGTGGACCAAGAGCCAGGAATAACGTGTACCTGAGAATAAGCAATCACAACGGCGGTCCTCCGGTTATGCCAAGCACCAAAATGGGCAGGACGTCAAACATTGCCTCACTTGTTGAGGAGGTATCACCCAAAACTTTATTGCTGTCTGAAGACTCCACTTCTGTTCCTTCTCCTCCAACTTCTATTCTGCCTCCTGATACGCCTAGCACCAAAATGGACAGCCCGGCCAATCCCTCCTCAGTTGTTGAGGAAGTATCACCCAAAACTGCAGTGCTGTCCGAAGACTCCTCTTCTGATCCTACTCCTCCAACTTCTACTCTGCCTACACCTACTGTGCCTACTCTGGCTCCTACTTTTAGTCCACCAACTCCCCCCACTACAGAGAGTGATGAAGAGGGCACTGCATGGCGAGATTCATTTACCTGTCCTCTAATTCGTTGTTGCCGTTGTTAAATATCATCCTGCACTGTGTTACTGTTAGAAAAAGAATGTATCTCAAGATCAATTTGCACTAATTCTTTCTGACGACCTTTGGTCACACAAAAAATGTAAATGAAAAATGACTACAGTAAAATGTGAAGAATATTAATGTAAATAAAATAGTTCAATCTTCTGTTACAATTTTTCCTTGGTGAATGTAAATGTTGATGCATGGCTGTAATGAGCAGAATGGCACTCCATATGCCTAACCCTTTGCTCCTAAGATGTGCACTCTGCATTTTGAGTCTCATTTCCTCCCAATTTATTAATAGGGACGTACAACATGTAACATGAAAGCTAATTCATATTTGTACCAAATCTTTCAAATGGGTAGGTATGTGGGGAAATTTGCACCTGTTGAACTAGACTTTGGCTGGATAATAGGACCATCCCTTATTTCTCAGCTCAAGAAATTATGGTGCTGTTAATCAGCATTCACGACTGCTGAGGTTGAATGCGCAGTACTCTGTAAGTACAATACATAATGTACCACGGGAAGCATCTTCACGAAAATTGGCTCCATCTCGTCCATAGTAGGACTTCATTTTTTGCATGATACTGTAGACGTCCTAGAAAGTTCTTAATTTACTGTTGGTGGCGTGTTCCAACTGCAGACTGGATTTGTTGAAACTTCTAATGATGTCACCAATAATCGTCACGCTTTTTCAGGGTGGCTGTGAAGATTGATGACGCGTGGGAAACTACAAAATTGCGGCTTTGTGCAGTCGAGGATAACTCCATTCTGCCTAAAGTGAATGAACCTACAAAATGCTGTGCGTGCGACCATGCCAAGTACAAGGTAGACAGAAATCATTCCTTCTTTAGAAAATCATTTAACATTGGAAACGCGAGGCTTCCATTTCTTGATACACGTTGCCTTTGTTTCAGCTGATTTTTGAAGGGCTGTGGTCAGCTGAGACTCACCCCAAAGACTTTCCGGTGACGTCACAATTCACGCACTTCTCCGACGTGATTGGAGCCACGCATTCGCCTAACTTCACGATGTGGAGAGAGGGCGATTACGCGACTTACGGTTTCCAACAATTGGCAGAATACGGTGTCGTCCGAGAGCTTGACATGGAGCTGAAAAACTCTGTAAGTGACGAAAATTTGCATCAATCATTTCAGCACCAAATTACTCTTCTTCATAATTTCGTACCATCTGATATGAGGGACTCAATCGGTCACACTCTCGTAAGCGCAGTCGAAGCATCTGCGCAGCATCGTCAGGGCAACAGGGCTTTGGTATCCACACGTGAATACCAACACAACCTCCCAGTTTCTCGTGGACCCTCGTCACTACCTCTTCTCAGTTGCTTCAATGTTTGGTGAGTTGGTGCACTTCTTTTAATGTGTCCCAAGATGGTAGAATCATCAATACACGAGTTGAGGAATGTTTCCCTCCTCCCCGTATTCAGTTTATCATCTAAACAGGACAAAACGTTGATCGTGTAAACACTATAAAAACAGTCTAGCTTAGTCCACTCATTCTTATCATCCCATATCATCATATCAACCCAAGTAGTCCCAATATATAAATTGAAGCGTTCATTTAGATTGCCATTTCGGAATCCCAAATAACCATCCCACAATCAGCTTGAGCATACGATTCAATTTCATAACCTGAAGACGTAGGATTGAAGATTAACCAGATTCCAATGGCTATTTTCATCATTCCAGGTCCTTCTCCTGATTGGGTGGTTGGCCTCTCTGCGATGAATCTTTGTCAAGATGACTGCACATGGAAGGAGAAAGAAATTGTCGATTTGTACCCTTACGATGCGGGCACCGATGAGGGCGTATCGTATCAGGTAAGTTTAATGGATAAACTGCTTCATTTCTGACTGTATAATTAGTTTTATCGCGGTTTAATAGAAACTGGACGCACTTTTGCTTCCTTCCCTCTGACCCGTAGGCACCTCTCTCAGCAATCATGGAGTGGATGGACATCCTCAACAAGTCTTTCGCCGTTCATGGCACTCAGAAGAGTCCAAGTTACAAAGGTGTTAAGAGGAGGGAGCTTGCTTGGCCCATTATCTGTCTAGGATTGTTATCAACCGTTACCATTTAGTTACAGTCGACGAACAACAAGCATTGGTTTCCTATTGTTGAGCTGCCCAGATGCAAAGATAGAAAGGGACATTCTCACCAGTAATTATTTCTCTGGTTTTTATGAGGCAACAAACAAAGTTGAGTTAACAAACAAAAAAGCTGATTAAAATTTTCTTCAACGATTCAACGATTTGAGTTTCTTCTTCCAGGGTGTTCAGTTAGGACTAGCGAATGTGACTTTTGAGTCAGATCGTGCGCTGGGTCTACGATACATGCGTCACTTAGCTCAATTGGAAGTAAGAATCTTACATGTACACTTGTACACCCATTTCTCTTGTATCCTTTCAGAGCCCCAAAGTACCGACGGAGCCGCACGAGAGAATCAGGCGAATTACCACCATGTATCCTGAAGACCCTCGCGCCCCATTCTACAACCCCTCAGCCGGCAGTTTCCTCCCCCTCGCTCGAGTGTACATCACAAGGGAAAAAGTAATTTCCAAGAAATGTTCGGACCTGTCTGAAAAAGAGATACTTGAACAAGTCACGGTGAGTGAGAACACGGAGGACGAAGGCCGAGGTGAGTGTAAATATGGCAAACGGCACGTGCAGGGCGGCTCCTTATCATGAGCCCCTGGCCCCACCCTAATTACCTAAAAATAAAAAATAAAATAAAATAAAAAATAAATAAAAACTCTCAATTCTTCTAAAATATTTAGAAAAATATCAACCTAGGTGCAACTAGGGCCAGTAATTGGTCTATGCTTAAGGACTAATTTTAGAAAATTCGAGTTCAGCATTTTCAAACTTGAACCTGGCAACAAACAACATGTATCCAACACTCGGTCTGTTTTTTAGGAGAAGAAAAATTATGTTTTCTACATTACACAGTTTTCTGACTTACAGTGCCACCACACTTGTTACGAAATATTCGCCATTTTTCTGAAAGGATATTATGCACACAAGAAGGTGGAGTAGTTTCAAAAAAAAAAAAAAAATTGCTTTATAGTCAGTTTCTTTGGCACATCAAGAATTCTGACGAGTCTTGGAAAATTGGGTATAGATTATTGTAGAAATCTTATTTTGAAAAAATTTCAGGCAAAGATACTGTGGGACCGTGGGTTGGAACTGAAGAACTTTAAGAACAGTTAATAGACTTTTAATGAATTAACGAACAGGTGTAAATGGATTGCACAGTTGATTAGCACAGCGAGGTGACAACACTTCATTAAACAAAAGGAAGGTTTCCTAGTATGGCAGGTTAACCCCATTAGTTTGTAGAGCGAGCGAGCGCTAGTGTCGGGTCATCTAGCTTGAGCAGATAGACCTAAAGCCGATCGACCTGAATGGCGGGTGATTTGAACTGGCTTGAATTTGTTCCTTGGCGTATTTAGATCTTATAGGGAGGCCTGGGGTCAAACAGATATGATAACTCTTAACTAATGTGAGTATTACATAGTAGACAATTGGTGCACTCCAACTGGTAATGGTGAGCCTGGTCAGCTTCAATAATATTGGTTCTTCATGAGATGGTTAAAGAATTTATCAACAAATGAGGAACGATATATTTCAAATCAACTCTTTTTCTAAAACTTGACTCATCTACAGGATGGTTCATTTGGTAGGAGCCTTCCCTTGTTCGTGTGAATACTTCTCGTGCATGCTACTTCTCAGATCGCCATTATTCATAACACCGTCATCGAACATGTGAATTTCCAGCTGGCTGCGAAGTGGGTACCTACTCAGAATGGAGCCCGTGTTCAGTCACTTGCGGCAAAGGGATAAGAATGCGAGAAAGAAAATACCTTAACGTACGGCGAGCTCAAAGTTTGGCGTGCGATCGACAGTTGATTTCCAGGGAAATGTGCGTCGCTGCAGAAAAATGCGAGTAAGATGATGTTGTAAATTTTCATTAACCTTCGAAAGTAAAGCGTGAACTTGTAGGATTGGTCCGTTGGTCCATTTGACGTGGACATGACGTATGATGTTAAATTTTGACAAAATCATGATAACATGTAAGGAGTCATTAACATTCTGGTTCCATAAATCAATAGAAATAAAATTTACTTTATGAATCAACTGCATACATTGATTATCAGTAAAAGTCATAGACATGGTTATCTATGAACCATCCAGCACAAATGGCCAGTCAACATCGCAAAATTGGTTTTAAATAATGAACTTCTCACTGTCGCGATAAACAAAAATGTAACCTCCCAAAAGGGAAGAAAAAAAAACAACCTGACCAGCCCACCATCCCTGGATGGTTGAAAATGAACCTGAATTCAATAACTGTGAGAAATCTCCTATTATCCTGTTCCAAGTTTCACACAGAAAAAGAAGAAGAAGAAAACATGTTTATTTTACAAATTCATCAATTACATTGATTTTTCATAATACAATTTAATCTACCTTAAAACAAAACATGGTAGGCTGCGGACGTGTCTTCCGTCCGCCGGGTTGACTGGAATTTCCACCACATGACAATTACAAACATACAACACAATAATTTTCTCTTCAAATACCACTTTTAAACTCTAACTATCCCTACACAGATATCCTTTATCATTTAACTATTTACACCCTTGTAGTCACCAATTGAACTCTGCCACCAATGCAGTGCGATATCTCCAGGCATGGTATGCGAATCTCGCCACGTCGATCCACCTTTCTCTGGAGTCCAAAAGGGATACTGTCTCGTTCATGGCCAGCACACTGAACCCCAGGAATCTCACCCTTAAGTCCGTCAGAACTGGGCAGGTGGCAAAGAAGTGGATGACGTTCTCATTCTCGCCCACGTTGCAAAGGGAGCAGAGGCGGCTCGGGCTGTCCGACCTCCAATAGATACCGTCGTTGAGCGGGAGAAGCGCCCCCCGCAGCTTCAGGATCCATTTGATGGCCCACAGCGGGATGTGCACCGCTCCGCCCCGCAGGTTTGCCGGTTTTACTTCCAAATCCAGCACAGGATACAGCAGATTTCGAGACCGCATTGCAACAGCGCGCGCATCGTTCTCCCAGACGCATCTTATCGACTCCGTCAACGCCCCCAGCTGCAGATCCCAGTTGCTCAAATCTCCAAGGTCACCATCAAAAGAACACGAAAACTGGCGGGCTAGATCCTTCCAGTGGGCAAAAGCACCCACCTCTCGCCTAACGAGCTCCTGAGCCAGCCGCCGTGGGTAGCGCTGCTCCGCCATCCTCAGCACCTTTATTAAATATCTGCCCGCCAGCAGTTTCACACAGATTCAAAATTGATATTAGTTAGAGTGCCATTACAGGAATGAAATACCCTTAAACGACGCACTGTTTTCAGGGGTGATGACGAAATCGAGGAATCGCTTAGACCTATGGCCCCGGGAGAATGTGACGTCACTGCTTGGTCTGAGTGGTCCGAATGCACGGTGACGTGCGGCATTGGGATGAAGATCAGGCAGAGGAGTTTCATTTCAGCCGACGAACGCATCAATAAGAAGTGCAGTCTCATCAGCATGATGGAAAAAGAGAAGTGTATGATGCCGACATGCACAGGCAGCGGGTCATTTAAGGTAGGTTAGCCAGGAATGCTCATTTGCACTGAGTAAAACTAACCAAGTCACCTCTGATGCGGGATTGTGCCGTACTCGGAAACGACCAGTGAAGAAGATTTTGGTAACTATCCTCTCCAAAAGCCAAGCCATTCTAATGTATCAAGTAATTCAATCATTCATAGCCACCCTTGTCATGCGCAACAACTGAGTGGAGCGACTGGAGCACCTGCAGTGCTACCTGTGGCCCAGGCATCATCACTCGAGTAAGGACCTTCAAAGAAGCCAACCCACCCAAAATCTGCTCGGATTTGGTCCCACTCGCGGAAAAAGTTAAATGTTCAGGAGTTGCCAAATGCAGCTTCAGTGGTGTTATCGCCAAAAGTGAGTCAGGTCTCCTTATTTCTATTAACACGTTCGCTGCGGGCCACGCGCTCAGCGCGTGATGGTAGCCTTCACTTCAGATGACTCCCGCACAGCTGCTCAAACTAGCTCAACAATTCCGCAGCGAACGTGTTAAGGTTTGACAACATTCGTCTATCTGCTGATTTTTGCACAAGGCTACGATTCAACGCCAAGCGCTAATGTTATTGACGATAATGAATAACAATTCACTGCCAGTCGCAATGGTCACAAAGCTGTCACAAGTCCGTCCTTGTTGCAGAAATCTGTCAAATGCCTCTGGATCCTGGTCCTTGCCGTGGTGATTTTGACAGTTACGGTTTCAATCCTACTGATGCAAAATGCATTCACTTCACTTACGGCGGATGCAGAGGAAACAAGAACAATTTCAAAACACTCAGCGACTGTCAGCAGACTTGTGAAGTCGACGAAAACAAAAAAGTTACGGGTAAGATGGAAGCTGAAAGACTTGCAGGATAGTTTTTGGTTTGATTGACTGGTTTGGGTAAGTGGGGAGCCAGGTTACGATGTGTTGTATTACAGAAATAATACTGAAGAATATTTTTTTATATATAACAAGAAATCATGAAACTTGATACCGTATGTGACCTCAATTAATCAGGTTCGAATGAATTAATCAAATGAAATATGCGCTATAAAATGGGATGAAGCTCACTTTTTTATTTTCAATGTGTTTCTCGCAGAGGTACTGCCAAGAGAACAGCAAAACGTTCGAAACTGCGTGGTCTCCAAATGGAGTGACTGGTCTTCCTGCTACCCTTGCACAAATGGAACTCGAATAAAAAGGCGAACCATAGTGGTAAGACATTGACTGCCATAGAATGATGCATAGAGATTACATAAGCCAGTTCTTTGAGGAACTTTCACCATCCACCGAAATTACCAAGACACAGAATTAGTTGACATTTCTAAGGAAATGGCAATACTTCTACTTACACAATTAGTATGTGGAATTGAAGAAAGGAGACCAACCTGGATATTTATTAGGGTGATACATTTGATCATCTCTGTAATTCTAGAAAGCACCATAGAACTGAATGTTCCTCAAACTATCCAAATCATTTTCAGAAGGAGCCTCAAGACGGAGGGAGGAAGTGCCCACAGTTGACAAAGACAGTTCGTTGTTCCCTGTCTGAAGAATTTTGCAGCGCCATGGGACTTCCATAGTCTCATCACTTCCCAAAACGAAATATTTTATTATTTTATTATTGGGCTCGATCACAGTGTTTCTACAGATACCATTCCCTTAGCCATTGGATCTGGCAGTAGGACATTGAGTAATCACCAAAACTGCAATAATTTACTAAAAGCTATTTATGTTTCGCATTGATTAAATTCGCCCCCATCAAAAGTTGATGATTAAGGACGATAACTTGACATCACTAAGCTATATTATTCTCATTACTGTAATACATCTCTCTTGACTTTTTTTCTTTAAATTCCATCATCCCAGTATAACCAAACTCTTGGTTCTCCGTATTATTTATTACCTCAGTTTGATTTGTACTGGCATGTCTCTGTATGTTGTTTCCACCGTGTAGCATGGTAGTTGAGGGAACAGTGATACTGAAACAACCTTAGTATCACATGAGGAAACAGTCTTTTTTTAAAGCACTATGACAAAATAGAACAGCAGTTTTCAACGTGAAATACTTTATTGATTCAACTTTTAAACCCTTTTACAAAAAAACAGTATTTCAATTAAGATCGAAGTTCAAGTACCTACTAAACAGGCAGAGTACATCGTTGTCATTAAATTTAAATCTGAATAGGTCCATAAGGGATACTGAATCATAATAAGAAGATCAAAGTTCAAGTACCTACTAAACAGGCAGAGTACATTGTTGTCATTAAATTTAAATCTGAATAGGTCCATAAGGGATACTGAATCATAATAAGAAGTCCCTCTCCTTCTCCTTGTCTTTCAAACTAGAAAAACAAAGAAATAGGGGCCTAGAAAAATTGAAAAAAAGAACTGGTTTGTTCAAACTCAGTAAAAAAAATTGAGAACCTGAGCTCAATTACAAATTAAGGAACAAAAAACTAGAAATTGATCCTCAAGAAATGAGAATTAGCCGAACAAATATTTGGCAAAATTAAGGAAAATATTTGAATTTGAACAAAATTGAAATGCTGTCCAATATATTGAAAACCAAGTTTACGCATCTGATATGAAAAAGGCAGAGTAGATATCTCATCAAAATATTGCCAAATATTTGAAATCTGCATACATCATGTTGAGACATGGTGAGAACAAAATGGAAGGAAAATACTTCCCAAGGTGAAAGAATAAGAAATGTGTCAGTTACTTAAAATTCAAGAACACTTTAGCTTAAAACTAGAAATAATAAGAACAAAATGGAAGGAAAAAAACTTCCAAACTAGAAATACAAAGAAATAGGCACCTAGAAAAATTGAAAAAAGAACTCGTTTGTTCAAACTCAGTAAAAAAAAATTAAAAACCTGAGCTCAATTACAAATTAAGGAACCAAAAAAACTAGAAATCCGAACAAATATTTGGCAAAATTAAGTATTGAAATTATTTTTCAAATAATATCAAACTCAATTTGAACAAAATTGAAATGCGGTCCAATATATATTGAAAACCAAGTTAACGCATCTGAAATGAATGAAGCAGAGTAGATTCGTAATCAAAACATTGTCAAATGTTTGAAATCTGTATACATCATGTTGAGACATGGTGAGTATATACCAAAAATAGCTTATTTTAGTGACAAAACTTGGATACAAAAGGTGTATAAATTGAGAACAAAATTGGTGGGCGTCATTCTCCTAAGGGTTCTCTGTGTTGAGTTTAGGAGGGGGATCCAAAGGGCCATCTTGAGGGTCAGCTCTGATTTTTTCCTCACTGTTAGGAGGTTGAGGGCCACTGGGTTCTGAAGGGGCAGTCTGCCCAGCAGCAGGGCTGCTCTTTTTAGATTCCTCTGAATGAGTGTCGGATTTCATTTGGCCTTGTGATGTGCTCGGGGCATTAAAATCCGACCAGGGAATCTGAGTTAGGGCACCGACCCTCTCAGTGGCAGGTAGGGGAGCTTCACAGCTTGGACCTGACTTAGGATAGCGAGCAGCGTCTCTCCTTGACTCACCTTGACAACGTGAAGCATTGTGAGGATGAGGAGCGACTTGGTGGCTTCTTTGAATAACTGAGGGTCTTGAATCCAACTGACCATTTTGAGAAAAGGAAGCCACTACTTGGCCATTTACAGATACAGAAGTCCTCAGCTGCAAGAGGCTACTCTGTGCATTGGGAGCACCTTGGTCAATTACCACATCTGTACCAAGAGAGGTTGTGTGTATGTGTTGAGCATGTTGTGGGTAGGCAGACAATTGCTGAGTAAATTGGAATTGCGCATTGAATGCTTGGGGAACATGAGAGAGGGAACGTCTTAAGTCTACTGGGCTATTTGGTGGAGCTTGTAGGCCATTGGAAGAATGAAGAGTATTCGATGAGCCATTCTGTAGATAGGGAGCAAAATTTTCTCTATGCACTTCTGAGACAAACCGTACAGTGGGAGTGTAGCGGAAAAATTGAGGTTGTCTGCCAGTCACACATTCGACAACCCATTTGACATCATGCTCAACATAATCACCCTGACATTTCCACTGGGCTGTTTGAAGTTGGGAGCTGCCTGCTTTCCGTTTATGGTTCTGGGAGTGAGGTACACTGAAGTTCCTTGAGCAGTCGCCAGGCTCACCGCCTTTGTTGCCTTCAGCGGTATTTTGGGATTTTTTAGGGAATTTTCTTCTCTTTTCTTTTGGGCTCGTTGCTGTATTTTGCAGGTGCGGAGGAGTCCTGACGTTCTTTGGGCGATCCTTAGAATCGCTTTTGCTTTGAGCATTTCTATCGAAGTTAGATAACTCGTTCGCGCACATTTTATCGTTGACAGGATGAGGGGTATCGAATTTCCCTGAGCAATCCTTACTGGTGTTATTTGCATCGCTTTGAGCATTTTTGTCGGAGTTTGACAATCCTTTTTCACCCAATTCAACGTTTGAGGTGCAAGGAGTATCGAATTTCCCTGAGCAATCCTTACTGGTGTTATTTGCATCGCTTTGAGCATTTTTGTCGGAGTTTGACAATCTTTTTTCACCCAATTCAACGTTTGAGGTGCAAGGAGTATCGAATTTCCCTGAGCAATCCTTACTGGTGTTATTTGCATCGCTTTGAGCATTTTTGTCGGAGTTTGACAATCCTTTTTCACCCAATTTAACGTTTGAGGTGCAAGGAGTATTGAAATTCCCTGAACAGTCCTTACGACCATCGTCAGCACCGTCATGACCGCCAGTATCAGGATTTTTTGGGTCTTTAGGAGCACTCTCATCATTCTGGGCAAGAGTATCAATTTCAGGATTTGGTAAGGCTCGTTGACCGTCTTCCTTGTTCTGCTGATCAGGAGCGCTGACATTTGTTGAGTCCTCCTTTGATTCAACCTTTATGTAGCCGAGTCCAGAATTTGGATAGGGTGCACCAGAATCGACAGCACACTTTAGGTGTCCTGCCAAGATTGGGTCTTTTACGACGTATCCACGCTCTACCGATGACTCTATGAGTTCAACCAGCTGTGAACAAGATGTTTCATGTATGATTCAAGGATTAATGAATAATAATAATAATAATAATAATATTGAATAATCGATATTAGTACTAGAGTGCCAGGTGACCAAGAAGTAGAACGCGGCTGATTATTTTTGAGTTGAGGCCAGATGTGTTTTATAAAACTCAAAATTGCACAAATTATACAGTTAGTGCCCATTTTTAGCCATTTTAACCCTCTAAAAAATTGACTTAGCATATGGAAATGGAAAATTGACCAGCACTGGTTTCGATGAACCAAGGCGACTTACCCTCCAGCTGAGATTTGCAAGAGGTTTCAAGAGCAGCAAAAAGCTTGCCATTCTGGGTGACCATTGTTCCTTATTGGCTTCTCGGC
Source organism: Cyrtorhinus lividipennis (assembly GCA_019603395.1). NCBI lineage: Eukaryota > Metazoa > Arthropoda > Insecta > Hemiptera > Miridae > Cyrtorhinus > Cyrtorhinus lividipennis. The sequence continues at coordinate 13,185,070 of CM034008.1, forward strand.
TAGAGATGTACTCCAAGAGGTTGGAACAGATTTGGTCGCGCCATCCGCGGACCTTCACCACGTCTTCAGACAAGCTTTTAACGGCTGGAAAAACGAGGATATGTTCAGTAATAGCATGCAAGTATTAGTAAATGTAGGGAGGCAGCCTTTTTGGTCAAAGTTTGTATTAAAATACACAGGACCTTGTCAAAAAAGCTGCTCCGACGCAGGATTGAGCCAGAAAACGTTCTCTCGGCTTCGTCCCAGCCGACAGTTTCCGTATCGTTAAACGAAGAACCAACTTGAACTGACGTAACAAAACGTTTAGAGAGATGTTATTTTAAAGAACTACTATGCATTAGGTACAGGGTTTGTGTCTATCTCGCACGTAAAAAGCGTATCATCGAGGGCACTAGACTAGTATAAGACAAAATTTAAAGGTGGTAACACAGTTTTTTATTCTTCATTATGGTTTATGATTTAGGTTTTGTATTTTAGTCAACCTAACAAATTTTTGTTCTCCCCAAACTCTCATCTTTTACACTCCACATTGTGGAGGTTCAAAATCGGAAATTTCCGTGATTTGTGAACTGTTTATAGTCTGTTGCCTACCGTCCATTGCCTGTTGGCACTGTATGGACTAAAAGAAGGCTTTAAAAATGATCCGAAATCCAGTCATAGACTCTGGGTCGAAGTTGGACGCATTTTTAGCCCGGCTGTCCCAAACGGAAGCGGGATATTGGTAAAAATGCGTATTTTGAAAATGAGTTATCGATGGTTTTGGGGACCAATACGTGTAGGTTTTGTTTTCTACTGAATCTTGGACGCTGAATCAGTTGAAGTGAGTCTTATACCGGTCGTCGCAAATGGAGTGCAAACCAGCCTGCAGAGGCGAGATTGGAATTAATTTCCGTTTAGGACGATTGAGCTAAAAAGTTTCAAGGACCAACTAGAGCCTAAAATGGATCACTGACTACATTATGTAGGCAAATCTAGATCGACCTTATGAATGATTTTCATGATCCCTATAATGGGAATAAAAATCGAAAATAGCGATCCAACTGGTAAGAGCTACCTGCCCAAAATGAACCGAACTGAAGGGACTCAAAAGGCAGAACCAACAGTGCAAGTGTTAAGATGATAGGGACGTGTCACAGATACAGTGACTCAACTGACGTAAAAACAAATTAATAATAATAAATAGAGAAATAACTGCAACACTCACTTGGGTCGAAGTATACGATTGCTTTCAAAGTGGCGAATTCAGCCTCGTTGATTTGAAGGTCCAACAGATGAGTTACCAGTTCCCTCCAGAGCATCGATGCAAAATTACATAGTTCCCTCGTCTTACTGTCACTCCCATCTGCAAGAGGGGTCACAATAAAAGAAGAAGATTATTAATCTATTTCGTTCCAGTAATGCCGTGAGGCGCTGCAGAAGCCTTTGTCAGCATTGTGGGCACAAGGGCATTCATACATGTCTCATCACACTCCTGATATAATGTCAGGAAGTGGGAACCAGTGTTTTCATTTTATTTTTCTCAGTTAGGAAAATAGTCAAACATGACCTTCTTTTCTGGGGCCTCACGAGTAACCACCCTAAGAGATCAATATGACGGATTTGGCCTTACTGACAATCCCCAAAAGCGAAAACTAAGCCTGCTGGCAACATCGCTCGCGTGATGCGTTACAAGTAAGGGGATGTTTTATGTTGTGCAAGACAGAGTGGATCGCTAATTCTTTTGTACCTGTAGGCTTACAGCCCAACAAATGTTAATTTTTATGTTTTCATTTAGTTTCGTAAATTTTGATTTATCATCATCAGCCCTCCAGGCTCTCACCTTGGCCCCTCCTCTTCAACATGGTGATTAACGGAGTCGTCTCCTCTCTTCATGCCACTGAGTTCCTGATTTATGCTGATGACCTCAAGCTCTTCACAACCATTGATGGCCCCTCGGACTGCCTTCTCCTCCAGAAGAACCTCGACGCTCTTTCTCTATGGTGTGGTCAGACCGGTCTGGCTTTGAACCCCTCTAAATGTGCCGTCACCCACCCCTACTCAATCAACGGAGTTCTCCTGTCATGAAGAGACGGCATTGTGGACCGTTGATCTGGACTCCCAGCTATCCTTTGCGGAGGTTGCATCCTGTGGCATGCGTGTGCTGGGCTTTCTTAAGAGGAACACCAGAAAGTTCTCCCAAGCATCAGCCCTGGTTTCTCTTGATAAGGCTCTCGTGCAACCCATACTGAAGTACGCGTCGGTGATCTGGAGCCCGTACTAAGATTGCCACACTTTGCAGATCGAGCGTGTCTTCAGGGCATTCCTCCGTTTCCTCGCCTACAAACTTTATTCCCCGCAAGGACCTGGATTACTTTAAGCTCGCTCGCCGCTTCAACCTGCTGTCTACCCGTGATCGTCGCATGTGCGCTGATGTGTCGTTCCTCCATGGCTTGCTCTCGGGGCGTATTAATGCACCCGATCTCCTGGCTCGCGTCGGCTTCCATGTTCCTCGTCACACTTTAAGATCCACCACACCATTTCCTGTCCCTTTTTCCCCTACAAACTACCTTCTCTATCGTCCAAGTCGCATTCCTCGCCAAGTCAATCTCCTCTCCGCCTCTCCTCCCTTCATTGATATTATTTCCTCGCCTCTCTCGTCCATTAAGACTGCACTCATTAACCATCTCTGCTCTGAACCCCTACACGACCCTGTTTAGCTACTCTTTGTTTCGTACTTCTGTATTCTGACTCCTGATTGTCTGCCTGATTATTTTCTCATTTGTAATTGGGTTTATCCCGTATCATTATAAATAAATAAATAACCAATGTTTTAATACCAGAGGTCAAATGGCCCCTAAAATTTGAATGGCCGCTGGCGCCCATTTTTTGCCAGAGCAAAATTTCTGAAAATTTGAAATTTTTGTCAGGAAACTTTTCAGTCCGATCGGACCAAATTTGGGGAGAAATGTGTTATTTGTAACTCAATTTTCGGGACTGTTGGGGAATTAGCCACGTGGGGGATCATTTTCCACAAAATTCTGTACGCTGAATTGATTGGAATAGTTCTGGGACACTCCACATTCACAGTTTCCGTGACGTTTTTCATGTATTTTTCCTTGACTACTAATAATAACATGTAATTACGGGACATGACGGGTTATTATTCAATTAAATGGAAATGTAAAGAGGGATTAAAAACAACACAAACTACTTAGACATTATTTCAAACGAGGAATCTGTTTCCCAATCCAGTCAGTTTCAAGTGTTTGGTCATGTGAGAAGGGTTTCAGCAATGTAGATAATAGACTCGAGAAGTTTCCTTTAACGGTTTACAAAAGGGACAGTTCAACCTAATAGGGCGAGTACGGGAGTTATAATTGAAGTACTGGCAACCGATATACATACTGTCGCGCTCCAACACGTGGATAGCACACTTGTCAAAAAGGAGAATGTATCCATTAGCCTGCATCGATCTGAAAGCCAGTTCGAATAGGAATGTTTCGATAGTTCGAGCCGCATGCAGCGCGACCTGAAAAAAAAGTGTAGTTTGTTTACATCTACAACAGTAACGTGAAAAGAAGTCGAATTGTATTTTTAGAACAAACAAAAATGTCTCTTGGCTGCATGACATCTTCACTGAAGCAGGTTGCCTGGCATGAATTTTACCAGTTTCAGAAGAACCTTTGAGCATCGACACGCTTGGGACGGTCCCAACGTTATAATTTGTAAATTTATCAACCATATTATTCAAATCATGCTGTTTATTTTCGATAATTGTCAATTAACGAAAATCTTTCTCAACACTTGAAGAAGCTTTACTTTGACTCAGGATGAGGACATCGTATGTAGTTTTTTCCTCTGTTTTGCCGGCTAAATTCATTTTACCTTGAATTATACATGGAAATGATTCGATCATAAAAATGTCGAAATTATCAATGGTACAAACCTTATCCTTGGCACTCAATTTCTCAAAGCATGGAATTCTATTGGCCCAGCCCATGAGGTACATGGAGTACAGTGTAATGGCCTTTCCAAAGAGATCCACATCAGCCATACGTTTGGTTGACAGGTCAAATGGAATGGTTCCCTGAAAATTGAGGTTAATTACAACAGCTTTTAGATTGGTAGATCTTAAAAATGCTTATTTTATATTAATTATCGTTTTAATTAGCTAAAAGTGGGAAATTATTATTTTGAAGTAGATCTTAATAGTGACGAGGTTATGTTTCGAGTTGCGCGTGTTACAGCTGAAATACAGAATCTAAATTTTACTGTCCACCAAAACAGGTGCCCCATTGGCAGAGTCACGCACGGTATTCACCCCTTGAAACCGATCAGATTTCATAAATACTTGAGAACTTTCATCTTGCACACTCAAATTTCCGTTGAACTAGTTAAAACCCACACATTCCACGGACTGATATCGACTCTCGGTGTGCAGCGTCTGGTTAGACGTAAGGACAGCCTAAATAGAGCCTGCGCTAGAGATAACATATTATTATTCACTAATCCTAGTCTATAATCAACAATATGCGGCATGATATTGACTGCTGCGTTGCGCAGACTTATGAGGCAATGCTAGGTGAGTGGACGTCGAGCAATGCTCAGGATTGTGATCTGCAGCAGGAAATGTTTTTATTTAGAACTCAACTTACAAAACCATAGCCATGTATAAATCTGGTCTGCTCGTCCGCTTGTTTGAGAGCGCCGACTGAAAGAAAAGAGTATTTTAGGCGCCGATTTCTGTAAGGGGCAATCTTGTCCCGCCCGCTCTGCACAGCTGAAACAATAGTAACCGTAACATTTATTTATCACTATTTTAAAAGAACATCGAATTTGGAGGTTAAAAATCACAAAAATTGTCATCAGACAACAATAGCCTTCCATACATGTGCAGTTTTGATGAAGAGAAAATTTTCGGGTTTCCCGGAAACCACTCAAGTGCAGTTCAGATCCACAGTCCAAACCCATGGGTATGGCAGCCTATTGAAAAATATCTTCCCAAAAACATAAGTTCATTCACAAAGAAAATAAATTGACTGTCGGCATGTTGGTGACCTACATCTCATATCCCAGAGGTTTACGTAGGGAATTGCACTAATGTATTTTAATCAATGAATAACGATATTAATACGACGGATTTTCTGTATGAATCATGTGACAAGTTTTCACAAGGCTTTTTGTAGCGATTGAGCAGAAAAAAGGCACAATTATAGCCGAAGCTATTTAATTATATAAATGAATGCCAATTGAAAGTGTGACGAAGCATAATGTAATATTATGGCTGTATACAATTTTGTAATGCCAATTAAAAAAAAAATAAATAAATAAATTTAAAAAAAAAAACCGAAGTCCATGTGCAAAAGCTTCTGAGTATTTCTAAGCTCTATTCCTCCTCATCTACACACTTATAAAGTAAACATAGAAGGTGACATTTTGAAAAAGGTTTTCTTTTTTCCGCGCTTGAAGGTTAACTACAAAATACAATAATAAACAAATCTGCAAATCCTTACACACGGGTTGGTTATTCCTCGAACTAGGCGCATGGAGACTAATTTAATCCTCGGACCAAGCGCATGGAGATTCATTTCTTCAACATGGGGAAAATGGGGAAAACAGTCCCGGGCCAATTCCAATCGATTCAGAGTCCAAAATTTAGTGGAAAATGATACCCCACACGCCTAGTTACCAGAAATTTCAATAGACCACTCACAAAATGGGTCGATGGATACCCTTTTTGACCCATAATCTCTTCCAGTATGCACCAATCGTCCGGGGACCCATTTCATTGGATTCAGCGTCCAAAATTTAGTGGAAAATGATACCCCACACACCTAGATACCAGAAATCCCGAAAACACATTCAAAATGGGTAATAAATACCCAATTTTACCCATTACTCCTTCCAGTGGGTACCAATCGTTCTGCGACCCATTTCATTGGATTCAGTGTCCCAAATTTAGTCGAAAATGATACCCCACACGCCCAGATCGCCCAAAATCTCGAAATTCCATTTTTTAAAAAACACATTTTGACCCCTACCCCGCCCAAATTTGGTCCGATCGGGCTGAAAAGTTGAGACGACCGTCCCAGTCCAGGAACAGACCCCTGACCCAAATTTCAGATTTTTAGAAAATTTTCTATAACCGAAAACAGCGCGGACGGACATTGACCTTTTTCGATCTAGACACCTTAAAACGTACAGAAAATTTTTTTGAGCCGAATCGGAGAGGTTAACTTTTTGCATGAAAACAGGTTGATTATTCAACGAATAACCAACCAAAATCAGCAGGTTTTTCGCTTCAGCATATGCTTCAAAAAACATAATTAGGCAAACTCACCATCTGCCTTCATTCCGTTGTTGAAGCACCTACGAAGCCTGCAGTAGCGACAATGGTTCCTTTGCTGTTTGGTAATATCGCACCCTTGCACTTTACTGAAAGATGATAAAACAATGACACATTACTCTCATGAAATCCCTGAACAATCGTGTTTCTTCTGAGTTGATAATGACGTAATTATGACTTGAAATTATATAATTCCAAAGAACTACTCATGATCACGCTGTAAAGTGATACCATGAGCGGTGGAAGAATTAATTCTCCTAGGTACTGTAACATTGTTGCGGGTACACTCTTTAGAGCTTACAATGGTACAAAGTGCTATCAATTCGACAAATTTCTCTGCACAAGACAACTTCAACCCAGGAATACACAGTAACATTAATTAATCAGAATTGTATTGTGGTAATTTTCAATTTAGTCTTCTCTGAGTTACATTCGTTTGGTTTTCAACATTCAAAATTGTTTAAAGTAAAGTGTTAATTATTCAAAAAGTAAGCCCCACACTTGTGCTTGCTTCTTATTTTACAGTTACATTATGAAAATTTGACCAATTCCTTATAAAATTTGAATGAAATAATTATGAGTAGGCGATGAGGAATGAGGAGGGTCATTGGAAGTATACTGACGTCCAATAATCCTCTTTAGCTTGGCAAAAATGTTCACTTTTTTACCTGCAAGCGTAAGAGAGACGACTTCTGATGGATCGACGGAAGAATCCCTTGCAGCCGTCGCAAGAAAGGGCCCCGTAATGGTTTCCAGTAGCAGCGTCGCCACAAATTCCACACAGAATGGAACTGTCTTTGCGTGGGGTGGCTATAAACAAGGAAAAAATCTGTAAATTCTTACACACGGGTTGGTTATTCCTCGAATGGGGGAAACAGTGGGTTTGGCGGGTCCCAGAACCCAATCCAATTGATTCAGGGTCCAAAATTTAGTGGAATATGATACCCCACACGCCTAGGTAGCAGAAATCCCGAAAACACATATTCAAAATGGGTAATAAATACCCAATTTGACCCATAACTTCTTCCAGTGGGTGCCAATCGTTCTGGGACCCACTTAATTGGATTCAGCGTCCAAAATTTAGTGGAAAATGACACCCTACTCGCCTAAATCGCCCAAAATCTCGAAAATCCATTTTTCAAAAAACACATTTTGACCCCTAACCCCCCCAAATTTCGAGAACAAGCGCGAATGATGCTCAAAAGAAAATCAAGCTTTTCAATTAATCATTTTCCGCTAAACGTTGGACACTTAATTCATTATCGAACCAATTGGTGCCCACCAGGGTTGGATATGGATCAAAATGGATACCTACCTATCTATTGGAATGAGCCCTCCACACAGTTTTCCCAGTACTCTCCTCCAAAAAACAATACTGGGCAATCGTTGGACCAAATGGATTTTTGAAAATGAGTTATCAAGATTTTCGGGGAAACGTTAAAGTGTCATTTTTACTACCGATTTAGATAGTCCCTGGGTCTAGTAAAAAATAATAAACCATCTTGGAAGAATTTGCAGCGCTTTTTGAACTTGAGAAACTGGGGTGTCCATTAACACAAGAAATAAGGTCATGATATGAGAGAATTGCAACGACCGGAAAATTCGTTGAATCGATTGAAAACAAACAAAAAAACCGTAGCCCTTCAAAAACTGCATTATTCCGGATTTCGAACTAACACTAACCTGTACAGAACAAGTGCTTTCCTAACCTGTACATCCGTAACTTTCACGTGTTACCAGGCCCAACAAGATTCCCTTTAAAAGGAGCGGCTGCATCATTATAAGTTATGGATAGAATTTTTATTATGATGATACACATTCATCAACCTGTCTGGAGGTAATCGTACGCCGTGATTTATAATCTTAGAAGATCGCGATCGTACAAAAACACGTGTCTCTTTGGCAACCAACAAACAGAAGAACAATGATTTTAAACCACCGAAGTTCGGTCTCAATGTTAATGATGTTCCCTGACCTCATAAGTTACACTAGGTACAACTAAGTACAAGCCTTCACATACTCCTAGTTAATCGGCACCTGTTATCGACAAGTTCATCTACATTGAGAAAATACGGCAAAACCTTTTTACCAAATGAGCTAGAGGAAACTGGAACCAGGGCGCTCGGGGTCACATAATCGCGTAAAATTGCAAAATATCAAAGAGCAGCTAGAGCAACAACAATACATGATACTTGAGGTGAGAGTGACCGACTTACGTTTTGGTGCAGGCACCACGCTAGTAGGCTTGTCCTCCATTCGTGCGAACAGGAGAAGGAAATCAAAATGACTGAGCTCCGGACCCTGCCGATGAAATGCAAACAAACACTCAGCACTTGTCGGATCGTGCACAGGGACATGCACAGATAGTGTAACTTATTCTTCCGTGGTGTACTGTATACATCGATGGTCGTTTTTCGTGGATCTCTACGGTTCGATATTTCCTAACTATCGATTGTTGAAGGCGATGTTGGCAACAATGGTGGGGATATTTTGATCATTTTTGAGCAGATATTGATTCTACCAAATCTAAAGCAAATATAAATGCCTTCAGATCCTAAGCCATATTCACAAGTGGAGAAAATCCAACAAAACAAATTCATATTCTGGAGACAAATAGGGCCATATATCCAATTCTCTCAGAAATTGTAGTGGAACAGTGTTGATAATTATTGGGTCATCTATCCCAAATGAACGGCTGTTCTCAAAAGCCGGACAGACTACCACTATAAAAAACTGCCTTGAAAGAAAATTTTCCTACTGAGCTCATGCTCAATGAATTCCGTGTTTATCATGTTAATGATTATTAAATAATTTCATATATATTGTAATTTTTAAATTTTGAATTCCCTCTTAACCGAACTATCATGATGTATGCTGTTTGTCTCATCGTTTTTAGTTCCTAGCTGTGAAAAAAGTTCTCATTGACTTGAAAAAATTGAACATCAACGGTTGCAAGTTGATATTTGAGGGCTATTGAAGCTTTGTTTGTTTCGATGGTTGGAGCGATGGTGAACATCGAAGTTTTCTATTCGATTATATTTATGTCGGCAACAGATAACCTAATAATATACTGGACTGGGTACTTTCCTGTTAACGCCTACCAGTTGTTGAAGCATTGAAAGCCTACCTATTCGATATATTGAATCAGGTATGTTTGACTCCTATGTACAAAGAGGTTAGTTATAGTACGAGTAGTTTGGTTTTTAAGTGTTTTTTTCTTTTTTTTTTTCCATTTGTAACTATTACTAAGAAGCAAATACATTACATATATTAAAATAAATTAAACATAAACATAAATTAAATATATTACATAATAATTGTTGTTTTCCTTACTTGGTTGGTTTGAAGGGGTGTTATCCTTACTTATGGAGATTTATCTGTAAGTAAAAAACCTCTTTGCACATAGGAGTCAAACATACCTGATTCGATACATCGAATAGGCTTTCAATGCTGTTTCAACAATTCATATACATTAACAGGAAAGTACCCTGGTCTGTTCCAGCAAAAATCAATTAACCAAAATTTTCTGATAATTATTTTTATCCCTGATGAATCAATAATCGATTGCGCTTAATAATTATCCGGTGGTGCCAACTTTTGCCAGATCTTACCAGCACTACAATTCAGATATTCCTGGTTTCAGTTAGATGAATATGCAGGAAACTTTGGCGCCAATCGGAGCGGTTGCCCTCTGACATGAATTTTGTCATCTGATGTTGGAAATTGAGGTTACACACCGCTTGGAGCGCTCTAGGGTGGGATCGTGACTTGCTGTTTTTGGGAACGAGGAGAGGAGGTTATGCGGGAGGTTACTTTTTTGTGTGTAACCTCAATTTCCAACATCTGACTTTGAAAGAAGGACAATTGGAAAAGGAGATGGATAGAGAGAAATGGTTAATTGTAGTAATATACTATTATTTTCTTTATATATATATTATATACAAATGAAAATATTGAGAATCATTATAATACATTTGAGTAAGCAGGTAAACAAATATTTTGAATTTTTCCTTCTTGTTAATGACAACACCTAGACAAAACATTAACTAATGAAAACTATGCATACCATCTCATGGCAAACCAAATAAAAAAGAAATACAGCTCAAACAAAATACGGCTAAATATTTACAAAAGAGAGGAGCAAGCGTTGTTAAATGAAAAATAATTCTAAGACCCTCCTCACTGCTTGACGAAAAAATGTTTATTGACACAGTTCTGTTTGTTATACTATGAGTAGTACATCTATGTAGGAAACAATCCATGCTGGCTCGAATGTGTCCACCAACAGAAGAAGAGAAATAACACTCTTAGGGGTATGTATAGTATCATGTAACTCTGAGGCGCTGCTCTTAAATTCTCGCCAGCTCAAGCTCCTCTATCCTATAAGTAGAAATAGTATGTACATTCAGTGTAGGACCATGCGGCCTTCGAAATGACCTAATCACCCCGAAGGTATACCAGTTGTCGTGAAAATTTCTTATACGGCCGACAGTTTGGTTTTAGATTGTTAATAATATAGGGTTTTTTCACATATAGCCTACTAAAATATATACACGTGTTTTTTTTCTCTAACTAATTAATTTACAAAATCCAGAGGCTGGTTCATAACATTCTAATTATCCGTAAATTTGGTGGAGGCAATATCAATGATGATTCAACTTAACAAGAGCGGACTCATGACAAAGGGGGACAAGGTTTCAAGGAGTTACCTACTTGAACAACTGTTGGCAAAAACCAAACAAATATTCCGTTTTCCCACAGAAACACGTTACAGAACTCAGGACGTATGGGTGGAATGGACTAGGTTTGTACAGGGGAACTCAACAGGATCAGCACATTGGTGGTCTGATAAGAGTGAGATTCAACCACAAAGCGTGTGAGTTGGCTAAACAGGTAGTTGTAACAGCATGTGTCAATTTAACTCTCATGTGTCTAAGAAACTAAATGCATAAGTCTATGTGACGAATGCCAGTTATCTGGGAGATAATCAACTGTTTGCCCATTCTTACATAAATGCATTGAAGATACTGAATACGCCACGCATACCCCAACAACACCTAACCATTCATGTTTGTAAATTTTCTGTCAAACAAATTGCAAGTTAATCATGATATTTTGGCATGTGGTTTGAAATATTAGTTGACGGGAAGTTGGTAGATAATTGATACAAATAGCTTATCAACTACTACTCATTTTACCACCTTAATTCATTCTTCATACTTTTTCAAGAGCTGAATGAAAAGGTTTAGACCCATTAAGCAACCACAGAGAGGCCAGGAGCTCTTCAAAATCTAGCAAACGTGTTGCTGAAAATTTAATTAACGCTGGATAATGTGACATTTGGGTCCCTGGTCGAATTATTGTTAGGAGTCGTTATGAGGTTTTTAGTGAAAACAAACAAAATTAGAAACATATGTGGTTTTTCTTGAGGGTCAGAATTTATTTAGGGCTTTGGGATCATAGTTGAACACTTCATACTGCTGTTCCACTAACTCTTCAAGGCCAAGAGGAAACCTCTTAGGCATACTGTCGAGAGATAAAGTTAAGGAACCTAGCCTCATAAAAATATAAGTGTTAACGGAATCTTATAGTTGTTATGACGAAACATTTGAAGAAAATTCATATGTTGAATTAACATGCAAAAAGTAAATTTTATTAGATACTAGCTGGCATTACCAACATGTTTTAATGAAACGCCTCAGTACGAATCCTGAATCATCCAGATGATTAGATTATGCCTTCAACAAATTTTCATGGCTCTGTGGCTTTGGGAGTGAAGGTTTCTGGTTCTTTGATCACTGCCTTTGTTTCCAATAATTCAGGTTTTAGGCTTGTAGGTACATACAGTCAAGTTTTTAGATGGAAAGAATCAATTCATACGAAAAAAAAAAAAAAGTATTGTCTATTTGTACTTAGAGAATCCAAGAGGAAGTTTTCATCATCTTTGCCATTCAGGTAAATATCTTGACCAATTGACATGACCAGGAGCATCAAACCCTGGGTGAGGTAAGGCGAATGAAATGATGCTTGAACAGAGAGTTTGGGACATCACTTGCCCATCTATATGATTAAGACACAGACTAAACCATAAGATAAGAGTGACAAGAGAGCAAAGAGAATTCCAGATGTTAAAGAGGGGATGAAATTAGTGCTAGTCTTACTTGTATAATAACACAGTTTTATTATGAAGCGCCAAACGTACCTCACATCACTCGAAAAATTATTTCTTTAATTGATTGGAATACGAAAGTCAAATCAGGAGGGTTTATGCGTATTCGTCAATGGACACTAATTTTGCTAGACATTATATATCCTGTTGATGCTAGCTAACAAGGTGGGGTGAGAATGGACAGTGGGTGGTTCCCTCCTAACATCCTCTACCACCCCCATTTCAGAGCAGAAACATTAAAGACGGCTATAAAAAAATTTCAAACAATGATACATGTAAAATGACAAAAAACCGGAGTTAAGATATGATTCTCAAAGACTGATTTGAAGCACGACTTCATCTACTATTAATATGAAAAAATGGGGTTGGGCCAACTGATGACTGCTAGAACAAAAACAATGAGTTGTTTCTAGTGAAATGTACTTCTATTCAATTCCTGCAAGATTTGGTGATCCGTCCACAGAATTCTCAATGAGCTTTCAACTCTCCTCAACTCACATCTATGTCTGTCATTTGTTTTCTCATTAATCAATGATTTATTTCCTTGGCCGTTCATAAATATGAACCAAAATAGTTCTCCCCAATGAAATATAACTAAGATTCCAAATTGCAAGAAATGCATGGCTTTAATAAGTACAGTGGAATTAGTTCTAGCCAGCAAAATTCACACCAGTTTAAGCAGCACACAACAATGTGTTTCAAATTAAACACTCAAAAAATCTCATAAAACCAAAGAAGATGAATAGGATTTCAGATTTTGAATAAATTTTAAACCTATTAGTGACAGATATTGAGAATATTTTGTAAGTAAGGACTAACAAATTATCAACATTTAAAAACGATTGGTGTCTCTAGGGGAAATGTCCAGTGACCAAGACGAATAAAAGCGAGCGTAGGAATGAATTCAATATGATGAGTCTAGACTGGTAAGATGAAACCTGGCTATGGGTATTGACGAGATTAAAACACTCGCTAGAACCAAGAGGAGAGCTAATGGGAGAAGATATTGCACCTACGAAGGTAGTCCCGGAGTTTACCTATATTCATTCGTCATTAATAACGACACAGAGTAGTAATCTCTGCCAGAAACCGAAGATTTTTCCTAGAAAGATTATCGTATAATGCACATCAGTAAGGAAAGTGGCAGAAGTGAGAGCTTACTGATATACAACGGGCGAAAATGGAGTTAAAACACGGGACTATCCCTGCAAAATAAATAAACAATCTTATGCTCTTTCCTAAAAGTTAAAAACTGGACAGCACCATTAAGTTCTCAAAAGAAACCGAGATTCATTATAGATAATGTGAAAAGGAGCAAAGTATTTAACGATGAGCTCACCTAGACGGATCAAACGAGCAATACAAGGCAAAATCAGACATATAGCTATCAGAAGGTGGAGAAGAATCCATGAAATTAAATTTTTGAACGCGCGACAATCGAAGAGAACTCAACGTAATTGTGGCATCGAGGAAAGTTGGAAAATATACCAAATTTGAAACTCGAACTGAACTGCTAAAAGAAGTCGCATATTGCGCATCGTACAAAAAATATAATATACCAGAAACACGCAATAACAAGGTTATCACCGTTCAACAACTATAAACCTTTACAAATCATATAATGAAATTTTTCGTCGTCTGTAATAAGCGATGCGACTATGTTACCATATAAGTCCATGTTCACCCACATAAGCTTATATGCCCATTTATATGCATTTATCATAAAATACATACACATCAAATATATAACAGGTTTTATCAACAATGAATCCATTGCATAAATTAATGCACAACACTTAATGATTGGAAACACCAATACAAATAGTTTACAATAGTTAAATCACAGTTGTGTATAACCTATTGTTACACAGACAACTATATTAAATTTTCGACAATTCATCATCAAGGCTGCTGCTTCCTCATTTTTATATTTATTTTCGAATAAAATCATTAATCACTCATTGAATTGGAATGTATGGAGCTTCATTGAAGAGAATCTCTCTAGATTAGCCTTTCAAAAGTGAAAAACCTTCCCACACAGGTACGAATCGTATAACATGAAAAGATCTGCAAAATGAAGAGTGGTTTGTCACTACCTATGTCGAACCAAAATCTAAAAATTCAATTGTTAAATCAAAAACATCTTCAACATTTTATAAAAATTTATTCTAGAATAAAAGAGCGTACAATATTTTTACATATATTTATAATATTTTAAAAGAATTTATGTACATAAATGACCAGCGGTAATATTATTTCTCTCCATATTTTTGAGTTTTACTATACTTATGGCTCAGCCTTGTGTGATATAATTTTTTTTTTTTTTAATTTTATTCATTTAGTTGATTTTTTTTTCTTTTTCAATGAAATCCTACTTTGAAGGAATACATTTCATGTATGAACTTGTTTACATATGAATTGATACGATAAATTGAAACACCGATGTTGGATTTTTGAAATTTAAAACAAAATGGGAGACGAGGTGGTAAAAATGAACCTGATTACTTCGAAATTAATTTCATAGTGACCGTACTATAACGCACAGAAAATAATTCAGCACAAGTCATGTTGACTCGCCAACTACCATAATTTTAAACTGGATTCTAATATTGAATATCACAACAGTACAAAAGTCATGGGGTTAATCACCCACCATGTCATGGGATTTTCTTGGAAGAAAATAATGAGTCAACATGACGATGCAATCTGAATGGGTTGGTTGATCGTTTTGTGAGAAGAATGGATAGTACAGACAAATTAAAGCACTGTTGTCGTCGAATTAGCAAGGCTGTTTCAACTGAATTGAAAAGAAAATAGATTTCGAAGCTAAAAATTAAACGAGGGAACTACCAATAAAACATACAAAAATGGACCGAGTTGTCTAACTTTAGAGGATGCAACATGATGCAGAGCAACAACTGCTGCTTCCTCCCTTGCTCTTCTGTCGCTGATCTGTAAAAAGAAAACAGTCAATTCCTGAAAATGCCATACAATATTTTATAGAATTTATGGTAATTTCTTCATCCCACTAGTTCCATCCAGGATAATTCAATCTGCTCGGGATTGTCTACCTCTATCAATAAAACCCCATGTGCAGCATTACACTACAGATGAAGCCACTGGACCAAATTACCTAGTAAGATTCCATAAAACCAAGTAAATTAACCACAGGTTAGGTTCAGAAATGCACATAAGCAATATGTTGCTTGAATTTCAGGAACTAAGTCGAGCAAATGTGCTACCCAATAATTCATAAGTCAGTCAGGCTGTTTGACATTGAGGGTTTGATCCCTCAGCTGCCTCAACTTCAAGGTATGCTTTGCTTTACTCTTTATTAGAAACTAAGAATTTGAATCATGTATCAGAATTAGTGGGTCAGGGTAAATGTATCATGTAAAGCTTCCTGCTGTCAAACAAGGAAGAATAAAATATATCATCGGTGAAGGTTCCTGGAATTATTAATACATAACTAGGATAGACATTTATAATGATACTGAATTCAGCACATTAAGCAGGGTCTAACCCAGGAAGCCTTCCATGAGCATAGCATTGTCGCTGACAGCTCGGTGGTAGCTAATGCCCAATTCCAGATCCATGCATTCCCAGGGGGCAAAAAAGAGGAACTACAGAAATACCCATTTATACAATAAAGGCTCCACGAATATCAACTTAATGTTGTGTACAATCTACGAAGTACTTGATCCAAAATACCTTGTGAATTAGGTTCAGGAAGGTTTTCTCGTGGGACAAGGTGCATAACAGTAGTCCTTCCAAAGGGGAGCCCTAGAGCTCCAAGCGTAACATTACTATGCAGAAATCGGCCTTGATAGATCAGACGTAGAATTTCAGCCTTGGCAACTGCCTCTTCAGCCCAATCTGTCAGACAAGACAAGGAATCAGAATTATTATTAGCTGGATACGAGATGAGGCAACAGTTCACCAAAAGCAAGTAACGACAACACAAAAACACTACAGATGAAGAACGGTGATTACCTTCTGGCCAGTTATCGAAAACAAACTGTGCTATCTCCCCAGCTGAATCGTTTGGGCTGAATAAGAATTCCTCTGTTTTGCCGCTTACCAATATAAGTCGTAGGTTTATCTGGAATAGAAAATATATACATTAACTCACAAGGTCCTTGCAATATACAGGCATTGAGAAATAAACACGCACGGTGCCAGGGTCAATGTAGCTACAGTTAATAGAACAGGTTTCTACCCCAAAAAATTGTCATAGAGTGGAAGTCAGCTGCGGGAGAAAGAGGGAGACAATTTTAAAAGGTCATCCCCCCACCACCAGACTACATGTACCTACAGAGCGTTTGTACCATTCTCCAGAGGAAGCGACCAAGGAAGAATGATATAAGATAAACCGCTTCCTGAGAATGTACATGTTTGCTGTTGCAAAATCAAGGTGAAATGAGGATCAAAATCAAAACAGGGTCTAGAGTTGGTACATAGACAATGGGTCTTGTGCGGCTTAAATGGAGAACGCGAAAGAGTGGCCAACAAAATTTAGAGGACCTAAACTAGGTTACAATCCTGAACCAAAGAAGACTGTCCTTATCACAAATCCCTCATGTGAAAAGAAGGCTAGGAAGATCGTCCAAATAGAAATCTTGAAGGATTCGATCGAAAACTGTTGAGGCATTTTTAGAAACCGTAGAGAAAAGCCCCTACCACCAAAAGTCACCACAAAAGGAATGGAAATATGCTGAAAGGGTTATAGAAGGCTTTAGTGACCAAATGATACCACACAGAGTGGAGGCGTTTAATCTGCTTGTTCATGAGTCATTTTTCAAAAAATTGGCACCTGGGCAGGTAAGTGGTGCATACCCAAGGTCAAGTAGAAGTAAAATGGAGCTCCAGAAAGTTATTCCCCTCAAGAGGATAAGAGGCTGACAACTCAGACAATCTCAGGACAATCTACATGCTTTGAATGGACAACAGCAACCCAACGTAACCGCAATTGGCTGGCATAATTATTTTTGGCTTCATGTCCTCATGTTGAGTTGTTGGTCAAAATTCTGGCAATCAACGCATGTGCCCTGGAGAGTCTGAGGGCATACTAATTCACACCGCATTCTCTCTGATAGCCAGGCGTCGATGTCCCTCACAGCAGCCAACATCACATCTAAGGTGGTGAAGGACTGTGAACAGACTCTCTGTGCACTAGCAACCCGTAATACAGAGTCCATTGAGTGGGTGGCGGGCACAGGGGAATTGAGGGTAACGAAAAAAGCTGATGAGCTTGCCATGCTCCAGAACACCCTTCGTGGGCCCAGAGCTGGGTGTAGGTTTGCCCAAAAGCTGCCATCAAGGAGTGGACGTACAAGAATCACACCGACAGATGGAGGAATATTGAAGGACATGTCCAGCAGTAAGCGTATGGTGGCAAAACCCCATCACTCACCAAGGACCTACTCAGACTCAAACGCAGCGACCTAAAAGCGATAGGGGTGACACAATCAACAACCCTAATGCTGACTCTGTGAGGAACCAGACGAAACTGCAACTCACATAATCTTTGAGTGTCCAGCACTCACATCCCGCAGATGTGAGTCATCTCCTGCGCATCTCTTCGGGACACAATCCCCAATGAGAATCATATCCTGCAAAAGGTTAGTTCATAACTTAACAACCCTCATCAGGGGACTATGGCTGTTCATGGACTAAGAGATGGACAACAAGCCACTAGGCTTTCCGCGTTTGGGGCCCTCTCAAACCCCTCCTCTAGGGTGCCTGTTACCATTTACCTCCTGTTGTGTTGTCCATGTACGTCCATGAAGAGTGTTTCTCTACATTCACCTAGGTTGCGATACGCTGGCTAGTCCAGTCCTACCACTTAGCGACTAAGGTTCAGAGCTTTATGCTTAGCACCATACCAGTTTGAGGGATATTTCAAGAGGCGTCCACCGAGCAGTCTCATGGAGAGCAAAGAGTCTTCCCGTAATACAGAAAATTTGACGGAAGTAGCTTCTACGCTCAATGCGTTGTTGATGCTATAGCCGAGCTCAATTCAATGACACGTTACGGAAACTAAGGATCTAGCTCTGTTCCTGAAGATAAAATCTAGATTTAATTGAGATCTTTGCGCTTAAAAGCCTCACAAATCTAATCTCCTAGATCAAGGCATCATCATTATCGGCTACAGTCCTTGTAGCTGCAGCAGTAACACCAGATCGTTCTTCTCCATGAGATGCCTTCGCTCTCTGTTGCTGACATCGAGTTTCTGGAGGTCTTCAAGAGCGACTCAGAGATCTGCATCCTCCTGGCATTGAGATTAAATTTACTCTGGAACTGCGTTAGTTCTGGTCCTCCACTCAGAGCCATCACAAACTGTTTCGAAGATTTTTCGCCATAGTTTCCATTCCAAAATTTGGAGCATTTTGGTTCATTTACTATCGCCCTGACGAACGTTTATGTACTCTTGATTTTGAGTTCCCTGAAAATTAGCAAGGACTTCAGGACATTATTTATAAAACAATACTAGCACCAGTTTCCCTTGGCTATCATCGCTTGAATCTCCGCGGTTATTTCATTACTTTCCGCTACTTGGCCACACAGATAAGCAAACTATTTAAACCTCTCTATGAACTAGTCTTATCTTTGATTAAGAACTGAACTGAACCAGAGCCTCCCGACATCTTTTTCAATAAAAACTTGTTTATAGGGCGTTCTCATAACGAGACGAGTACGAGAGGCGCAATAATAACCGTCTGCTGGAACCACAACTTAATTGGAGCAGTTCAATATTCTTCAAAGCAAGCAGAGAACATCACAACAGATGATTTATCACTCACAGAGAGAATGTTTATCAACATAATGGGGAACGCTATGTTTACTTCACACAATCCTCTCGAGTATGTGCGTTCTACCAGCCCCGATGAACATGATGCCAAGAAGAGATTATGGTTAAATTCCAAAAACCTGTGTTGGTTATTCCTTGAATAATCAACCTATGTTTTCATGCAAAAGGTCAACCTCTCCGATTTGGCTCAAAATTTTTATGGACGTTTCATGGTGCCTAGATCAAAAATGGTCAATATCCGTCGGCCGTACGCCGTTTTTTGGTAGTAGAAATTTTTTTAAAATCTGAAATTTGGGTCAGGGGTCTGTTCCCGGCCTAGGACGGTCCTCGAAACTTTTCAGCCCGATCGGACCAAATTTGGGCGGAGTAGGGGTCAAAATGTGTTTTTTGAAAAACGGATTTTCGAGATTTTGGGTGATCTAGGCGAGTGGGGTATCATTTTTCACTAAATTTTAGACGCTGAATCCAATGAAGTGGGTCCCAGAACGATTGGCACCCACTGGAAGAAGTTACGGGTCAAATTGGGTAGGTATATATTACCCATTTTGAATATGTGTTTTCGAGATTTCTGGTACCTAGGCGTGTGGGGTATCATTTTCCACTAAATTTTGGATTCCTGAATCGATTGGAATGGGTCTGGGACCCGCCGCACCCACTGTTTCCCCTATTTCCCCCATGTTGAAGAAATGAGTCTCCATGCGCCTGGTCCGAGGAATAACCAACCCGTGTGTAAGAATTTGCAGCGTTTTTACAGTTTCAGCCTGGAATTAGGTCTTCCATACGACGAGAAATCACTTCACTGCACGGAGCAATCGGTGTCAAAAGGCGATAGAACCATTCATAAAGCCTCACCCTCATTTCAAACGAATCGCATTCAAACGCCATAGACGATCGGTATTATCGCGAGAGAGCACATAAATCTTGAACGACGAGCCCATTCGCAAAAGCCATCAACACTTGGAACGCTTAATATTATCAAGAAGACACTATTGACAACAACACTAACAACGATTAAAAATAAAACCCGTGCTCCAAATCACGCGATGATGAATTAAGTCTCGTATTTTGCAGTCTTCAGTGACGTAAACATTGCAAACCGTCGTTAGGATCCGCTGAGAAACGACAAAGAAGTGAATCGAGGGAAATTTTCGAGGTTCACACTAGGTTGCCAAATGTTTCCGCGTTACGAAACGACGTTGAGACGAAACTGGAAAACGTTCTCATTACACGGGTTAATTAAGCGAGATTGCCTTGGCTGTAAGGTAAAATACTACTGATTAGACGATGAAGACGATAATAAAGCAAAGAGCGATAAGTAACTTATCATCACATCACACCCCTCGGGGTTGGAAGTCGGAGATAATTACGACGAATTGCGAAAAATGGGGTTGACAACAGGAATATTTGGTAGAAAATTATAAAATTGAAGCGAAATGAGTGATTCGGAGAGACAAACTAGTATTGACTGAAGTGAGAAGTAGAAGATGAGAGATTTGTTTTCTCTTCTGAAAATGGGGTAAATAATATATATCATGGTGTAACACGTACCTTGTCACTGGGTATAGGTCTACACACCATGGTGCACCAGCACAAAAGTAGCACAGAATCAGTACAGAATCTAAAACGTCGAAGGAAGGAGATGAAAAGGGCTAATTAAAACAAACGCTCGGCCTGGTGGAAATAGCTTTCGCAAATGCGACACAAAGGAACACAGATCACTCTCGCTGAAATGTCATTTTGGGCCAGGACCGCGAAAAACATTTCACTTCTCGGACGATCCGCTACCCGCACGAGTTCAGCTATGGGGCATCACGACAGTATAGGACGCACCTTACCAAGGATTTGACATATTTGTTATTGTTAATACCCAGCGGCTATCTACGACTCTGCCAATATGGCGGTACTCAAAAACTTGGGGGAGCTCTTGAAATGTGTCAAAAGGATATGGGAGGTGTCAGCTTGGGCGCATGCGCAAAGTCGAAACCCCTCTGTTGTGAAAGGGGCCGAATGTGACCAATATGACCACCACTTCGACAGCAAATTATATCAAACCAGCAGAAATCTAATGACAATTATAAAATGTTTTCAACTCAAAGTATCGTCCTTTTTAACTAATTTTAATCTAGAATCCTCCTTTTGGGAGCGTAGCAAGTTTGTCTCAGGCGCAAGAAGAGAGCATTGTGACAAATCTATCCTTATCTTTCCTATTGTAAACAAATCAATCAATTCACCCGTAGTTCGAATGCAAACGAGTGACAAAAATAATGTTTAACAGTCCCTCATTGAAGCCCCGTTTCAGTAGAAGTAGTTTGTAAAACTTTCTAATCAAGATATGCTACACTTACCCACTGTTAAGCTATAACCCTAGATAGGTAGTACGCACTTGAATGTTGTTTCAAGGGTTGAAATCCTGTCCCACTTTTCGTACATGTCTCAAAAAAAAAAAAAAAAAAAATTTTTTTTAAGCCTCTATCCAACAAGGGTGCCGAACCTACGTCAGCTAAAGCATCAAAATCAACTTACTGACTTGCACTGAGAAGGTTCAATCGAAGGTTTTTTTTTTACAATATTTCTATCCAAAATTTTTTATTAAAAATTAATCCTTACAATGTGACTAAAATATTATACCGTTTAAACGTATAAAATGCAAGACGAATATTACCATATTAGAAGAAATAAAATCTTAATTTTAAAAAATTTATTATCATTAGAAATAATAAAACATTACAAATATTTCATAATAAAAACACTTTCGGAATAGATAAATATAGAGGTTTTGACCCATAACCAGCTCCAGTGGGCACCAATTAGTTCAGGAAACATCTAAATCGGTTTGTTAGAAGAAAAAAAAAACTATATCATTACCTGCGTTATCGTAAAACACCTGGTAATATGTTGAAACCGTCTCAATTTTGTATTTCCTAAATATTTATGTTTCGTTTTGTGACGCTCACTTGGAAGAAGTCTAATGATAATTTTAATTAAATTTAAATTAAATAATAATTAAATAATAATAATAAATATAATATATAATAAAATAATAATAAATATAAATATAAATAATAATAAACAATAATTAAATTTAAATTAAATTATAATGAAGAAACATGGCGCTCATTCTGCCTAGGAATGTAGGAATGACCTACCTACTACTTCTAATCTATCGTTATCAGGAAGAGTTGTTAAGTTTTTATGAATTGATAGGATTGATTAAAAATAAATATGATCGCAAATTATAAAATTTTTCATTGAGAAATAGCGTCTGCTCCTTATCGCATTGGTGCCCTGGCCCGAACGGGGGCTGTCCCACAGGAGTTGTATTGTTTGGCTCACAGGTCGCGTTAGTGATAGTAACACGATTGTACAACACTGGCTCATTCGGACCTCTCGTCTCGTCCTTCGCCTGAAGCGTAGCGTAGGGTCGGCACGATTTTGTGATCGCTGAGCGGTGAAGGCGTCCTTCAACTTGATTTCTGTGTATGTTTTCGATTTGCCCGAATTATTATGACCGATACCGTCGACATAGACCTGTATGCCGACGATTTGGAGCAGGACTTCACACAGGTTTGTCGAGTGAATAATTCGCTAACTATACGTTCCAATTTTGAACCGAAAAGCGTCTACCAACATGGAGCTTCCTCTTTTATATCGCAGCTCGTGTTGGGTCACTATTCATTTTTGTTGTTTTGGTCTCAGCTCCAGCAGTTAACCAGTCGCTCGGAGGCAGTGTAAATATTTTGAAATTCTTCCGAAAGTTTGTGTAACGTTGTTTCCATGTTCAAGGCATTGATTCGGTGGCTTTGTTTTGTGTACAACCATGCCGGTCGCTTGCCTATTCTGCTCGCCACTGCGCGTTGATTTCGTATTTTCCTTTCAATATTTCCCCGACAATCCATTCAAACGGCAGCTTCGATTTTCTCTTTCATCCATCTGCAGATTAGTTAGCGTTGCCCGTTATTGGTCAATCTGTAGATTCTTCGCTCTGAGGCCTCTGCGGAAGTTAGCCGGGATCGATAGAGCTTACCCTAGTATCCACATATCCCTTTACACGTTAGATATCCAGTAATTGTCCAGGATGTCCGATTAAGCGTCAGATTTCTAGTTAGTTACTACTACACCCTTATCCTCTGTTGATATATACCCTACGAATTGGCTAGATTCATACCTTCTCGGCTGAGAATTATCTCCTGTAAGCATCTGCTTGTATCTTTTATCTCAAGTGCTACTCTGAGCGAGCTTATCGGACGCTACTTAATGCCTGTGATATCTTCCGGCCACATGATGATACGAATGAAAGAATTCTATAACATACTAATCTATTGAGATTATTATTGTTAAAATGATTTCATTTTTTCATTTGTTTAAATGAACAGAAATTTGCTACTTTTTGTCCTCTGCGTAAAAAAAAGAATGAACTAAATGCTAAACACATGATCTTATTCGCCATTTCCGTATTATATACATTGCGTGACAACTGTAGAAGTTAAAATAACAATTATAATACTAACAATAATAATCACGAGTTCATTTGAAAGAACATGGCTTTCTTGTGATGAAAATTTGAGTTGTTACCTATATAACAAAAGTGCAGAGGCTTCTTATATCGACCCAGTGTACTAATCCGTCTGATTTCATTTTCTAGGAGGAATTTGCAGGAGGTGGCGATGTAATTGTTGATTTATACGATGACGTAATTTCGACCCCCGCCAACAACACAGCAGCGCCTGCTGACACTCCATCCCCCGGCGCCACAACTCCCCGTCCAGAGACGTCACCTATCAGTAATCACACAGCGTCCTTTGCCAGTGGATTTTCTGGTAGAAAATTTCAACTTTACGTTGGGAATCTCACGAAGGTAAACAAATTCTAGGTGTCAAGTTGGAGTCAATCCCCATGATTTTGGCATTTCATTTGCATCTCGTTCTGGTGTTCTTGAGCATCTCCTTTAATTAGCTCATGTAAAAAACGCTGAAAATGCTTACACACGGGTTGGTTATTCCTCGGACCAGGCGCATGGAGACGCATTTCTTCAACATGGGGTAAATGGGGAAAACAGTGGGTGCGGCAGGTCCCAGACCCATTCCAATCGATTCAGAATCCAAAATTTAGTGGAAAATGATACCCCAAACGCCCAGGTATCAGGAATCTCGAAAACACACATTCAAAATGGGTAATATATACCCAATTTGACCCATAACTTCTTCCAATGGATGCCAATGGTTCCGGGACCCATTTCATTAGATTCAGCACCCAAAATTTAGTGGAAAATGATACCCCACTCGCCTAGATCGCCCAAAAACTCGAAAATCAATTTTTCAAAAAACACATTTTGACCCCTACCCCGCCCAAATTTGGTCCGATCGAGCTGGAAAGTTTCGAGGACCGTTCTAGGCCGGGAACAGAACCCTGACCCAAATTTCAGATTTTTAGAACATTTTCTACTACCAAAAACGGCGGGGACAGCGGACGGACATTGACCTGTTTTGATCTAGACACCATGAAATGTCCAGAAAAAATTTTTGAGCCGAATCAGAGAGGTTGACCTTTTGCATGAAAACATAGGTTGATTATTCAAGGAATAACCCATAACCCCCAACTATACTCCTGCCCAAAATTAAGGCACCACCATCATTTTTCTTGATTATTCCATTCTCTTTTTACTCTTCAGGTATTTTACCAGCTCGCACAAATTTTTGTTTAACGAAGGAGGGATAAGGATCGCCTTAACTGCCTTTTCATTTTGGGTTACAGAACACTAATATAGTCAAAGGGGTAAAGTTGATGGCTTTCTGTGTATTTTCACTCATTGTCATTGTTACCTTTGCACTCATCGGGATCGGTCGGTCATCATTCGTTAAAAGATGCCACTAAGTTGCTTCTTGAGCGCTTGTCGAGAGTGAGAAGTTTCATTATTAATAAAGGTGATTTGACTCTAGAAAATTTGATCAGAGCGAGAGTGTTGGTTGAGGAATGACATTCATAGAGAGAATTTGCCTGGCGATGGGGGGTACTGCATACGACGATTGATTTATTAAAGCTGCAGGGTTTGATGAGTGGTGTGCTCTGACCAGTAGTAGACCAGCTACCATTCCCTTAGTCACCAGACAGCATTGAAGAGCTCGGCTAAATTTTGCACATGAACATTGAGTGGACTTTGGGGGAGTGGGGGCGTGTTCTCTTTTCTGAGTGAGTCTACATTCTTCAGACGCACGGGATCGTATCAGGAGAAGCGGGGAAACGTTTTCTGTGGCTACATAAATAGTATGCTCAAGCAGTTAAAAATTGGGAAAGTGAAAAGGGAGGGCAATAAATGAAACAATGCAGAGTGGTGAATTGAGATTGCAAGATGTTGGTAAATCACAAAACCACTTTACATTTTGAGATGTTCCTTGATTGCTGGCTTCAATCTTTCTCATTTTGTTTGTCCCCATGCAGGACATAAACATTATTAGAAAGTATTTGTTTCCCATCACTCCGCGTGAGTGTATTATGGCTAGGCAAAAACCCAATAAACATAACATCTTTAGGGGGCATAAAAATAGTATTTGAATCTGTGTTAAAATGTGAGGTAAATGTCCTAGTATCCCTCCACCTTATCCTTTTGTTCAAACAGTTTTTCCTCAGTTCATGTAACCACCAAAATGTTTGCAATGTTATTGCTATTTCGTTTCATTATCTGTCGCTCACTTGTATTGATTGTGGTTTGAATCTTTACAGTGGACGACTGATCAGGAAGTGACTGACGCCATCGTTGGACTGGGAGTGAACGATTTCCTTGGGGTGAAATTTTTTGAAAACCGCTCTAATGGGCAATCCAAGGGATTTTGTACGGTCTCACTCGGCTCGGAGACAAGTATGCGCTTGGTCATGGATCGCTTGCCCAAAAAGGATTTGCATGGGCAAACTCCTGTTGTTACATTCACTTCCAAACAAGCACTTATGCAGGTAAGCATCTCCTTGGCTCTCATTTTACCATCATTGTAACACAAGAGTTGTGATACTTTGTATTTTCTTAGTCTTGATGAATTGGTCGAAACGTATGTATCAAATAATCTCGAAATTGTCAGAGAGTGTTTATTTCATTGTGATCCTCGCTGTTAAGTTAAGACAGTTTGATCAATCCCTGAATGGAGGTAATCTTTCACGTTTGTTGCCTTAAATACTGGATTTGTTTAGAGATTTTTTTCAAATTTTATTTATTTATGAATTTTTAAAAAAGCATTGTGCCTGGTTCTTTTTTATTTCTAAAGTCTGGCAAAACAAGCTCTGCCATGTTGTGTGCAGGCCTGTATCAGGAAACGAATTTCATCAATTAAAAATGAGACCTTTTGTTCATTCGACCTCAAGAGCTGGTAATGTCACAATCATGTTTCTTCCGTTCTCTTGGGTAGTGTTTGCTTCAATATAACTATTTAAATACAAAACCATTCCTTCTATGATATGCTGTCACAGCGTTGTTACTGATGGAAGGAATTTGCAATGAATCTAATAAGCAGTACCAATCGTCTGACCCATGTGTTACGAGCTGTTTCTTTGGACGATTGTAATCCAGCCTAACCCGCTCTATAAGTAACTATTCTTATGAATCTTGTAGGGGTCAAAATCGAGATATTGAATTAGTCATACAAACTAAATTTCAGTCAAGTATAGAATAAAAGTGGGTTTCGTTGCTTCCAACCACGGTTAGGAGAAAGGAAACAATATTTGAAGGTTTAAAAAGTATATTAAGGTGTTAGATAAGGATCTGCACTTAACCATTAAGACATCGCTCAATTTGAGTGGTCTTTAGGGGTCAGCTTTGCAAGGCTGTCCAGATATATACCTACCCAATAGCTCAACGCTAATTAAAGTGATTGTAAACAAACATGATCAGATATTCAGATGACGAAGGGAACTGCAAGTAGTTGTATCTATTGGATGGTCTTCATCATTCATAACTATGTTACGTTTGTGTAGTAGTATCAAACTAATTATTCGACCAAGTGAACAAGAATGATGTCTTCATTCGTTTGATTCGTATTTTCAATTTCATAGGTGGGGTGCCAAGATCAGTAGTCTAAAACTCATTCAATACATCTGAATAGAAATGCTGTTGTAGTTGTTGTTCTCTCATCACGATGTTTTGAGTGAATGTGTGTTTCAACAGGTGCTGTCCATATTTTTCGTGGACTTGTATTTTTATGCTCACACTACTTCATACTAATGGTAGATCTGTGACGACTGATTCAATTTCAAGATATTTAAGGCTTGTGAATAGCATGGTGTCCGTGATGAAGTATCCAGCTATGACAGGTTTAGGTTTGATTTTTTTCCAATCTTTATCAATTCTTCATGTTTTCTCATTTGTAGAAGGGTGCATGATTAAATAAAATCGCAAGTTAGGTTTATCATGTTCCATTAACGTTGAAGATCAAGTGCATTTCACTCCTCCATGGGGGTCAAAAGGAAAATTGCCTGAGAGTCACAAGAATAACCTGATGCATGTGATCAGCGTCAAGTTTCAAAAATAAAGAATTATCAAAATCAATTCTAGACTTTGTAGCATCTTCACCCTCAATTAATAATTATTCAACCTTGAAATTAATCAAGTTCTCCCACTGACCAAAAAGCCTTTGTAGTCTCCAAAATAATGGTGCTCAAGAATTTATTAGAGCTCCTTAAATTCATGAATATGTCACTAATATATTCGATAGTCTTGTCAATAGACTTCTTCCCTTAGTTGAATAAGGCTCGCAGTTGTTCTATCATGCCTTTTGTCCGCTCAAATTCCAAAAAGCTCCAGTTAATATTTCTCTTAACTGGGAAATTGGTTAGTTTTAAGTATGTTACTTCTACTTATAATTTACTAATTGCCATGTATTTACTGTATATGCAGTTACATCATGTGCGTTACATTAACATTTGTTACTGCTCAAAAATTTTGGCTTTGCTCTATGCTAATCTTGGAAAACCATTTCTAGCTAGTAAACGTACAAAGACAGTCAAATTCTCCATGCGGTGTGCGTTTTGGTTTTTAGTTCATGTAGCTTCCCCTCCTGGTATCCCTCATGACTCCAACACTGTACCGAATTGAAAGTCCCTCCCTCATTCATATGATTTTGTTTTCCTGATTGGATCAATTCAG
This sequence comes from Cyrtorhinus lividipennis, assembly GCA_019603395.1. Classification (NCBI taxonomy): domain Eukaryota; kingdom Metazoa; phylum Arthropoda; class Insecta; order Hemiptera; family Miridae; genus Cyrtorhinus; species Cyrtorhinus lividipennis. Next base: position 13,213,499 of record CM034008.1, read on the forward strand.
AAAATGGAATATCCTATTAGAATGGGAAATGATGAATTCAAACTGCAATCATATAATATTTTATCTTTGACACCAAGTGTCTCGATCATTATACATACTTTTTTTGCCAGTTTCATAATTTGTAATGGGAGTTCATATTAGAGTGAATGGTTGATAATTATTACAGCAAAGAGCACATTCTCATCCTATTCGTTATTCATTTTGGTTGATTATTCCCCGAATCGTATGTAGTCATGCCAGTGGGCCCCAAAATTTGACTGTTTGCGTTCCATGATGTCTAAAATCAAAATAAACCAAATGTCCCTACTCTGTCCACACCAATTTCGGTCGTGGTACATTTCTTAAATTTTGATCAGGGACCTCATTCCGGCTCTAGCCAGTCCTCAGTATTTTTCAGCCCTATTTTGCTTATATTAGTGGTGGAAGGGGGGGGGGTTCATAATGGGTTTTAGAAAATGGGTATTTGAGATATTCGGGGAATTAAGGGTGTGAGGTATCATTTTCTATTGCATTTTTGGACGGTGAATCGATTTGGAAGGGTCCTGAACTGATTGGTGCTCAACTGGGCTGGGTATGGGTCAAAACATACCTACCTATTCCGAATGTGGGTTTCGAGATTTCGGGTGCCTAGACGCGTGGAGTGGATTTTCCCTAAATGTTGGTCGCTGAATCGGTTAATACAAGTCCACAGTCACTGTTATCCCAATTGTCTTGCTCCACGGAATAATCAACCATTATGGAATAATTTGCTGCGCTTTATTCTGATTGCGGGGCAGTAATGACATTTTAGAGAATTTAGTGGACCTTTTGTGGCAAATGTTTAGATAATCAAATTTTTGAAAAGCTGTACTGTAGGATGTTGAAACAACAGATAATTTTTCACCTATGTTAATGGTGATATTTTCCTGTTAACTTATGGGGAATTCGTTAGAGTGGCGGCGTGATGAATACTTCCTTGGAGAGAGATTTTAACATGTATAAAAATCAATGCACAAATCTCATGGGCCTTCAGTTTGTTTCTGGGTAATACTTGTTACCGGTTCATGCATTTGATATTATTTGTTTTCACCAACCTTTTAGTTTATTGCCTCTCTGTTCGCTTGTTACCAGATCTGCCGCAATCTGATAATGTTGATTTAAAAAAAATTGCCTAAAATCCTAGTCAAATGGACAGTTAAGACTTGATTGGGGAGTATTGTGAGAGGTTATGTGTTATCAAAACATTAAATTTATCATTTGTTTAATGTATTGTTCTTACAACTGCTCATGTAGGGAACCAAAATCATGCCTTGAATTTCGTCTTGTGGTAGGAAAAAAAGTTGTATTGCAATTGAGAGTTCATTCCTAAATTGAACTGGAGCATCGGTTCTCTGTACCACTTTTTCATCTTTATGGCTGTGTGAGGTGTGAGAGTTGTCATCAGCAGCCAGTCTACCTGCTAGGTGAAAATTCAACCTTGATGGAACTATTCTGCTGTCAGGGCGACCTCAAAATGTGTGGTTTCCAATATTTTTTACAGTTTGAAGCTCAAACCAAAACACGACCTCCACCTCCGGTTAATAATAAGCAACAGACGAGACTTCAGCACCCTGGACCTCCACATGCCGGCGGCCCTCGCGTCATGATGGGTCCCCCGCCAATTAGGAATCGTATGCCGCCGCCTGGAATGCAACCTGGTGGCCCTCGAGGGATGCCCCCTGGCCCTCATATGGGGGGCCCGCCTGGTCCTCATGGGGGCCCGCCCAACGGGCCGCATCCGGGATTTCACAATAACTGGCAGAATGGGATGAGGCAAAATGGTTAGTATGGACACATAATACGGATCTGTTTATATTAATAGCTTGTTGACATTAGTACCTATCGTAATATTAAGAGTTTTGTTCTACCCAGCTCTACCTTCATCTTCGAGGAATGTATATCCGTATGGATCCGTGTTGGATCCCTCATAACTGCTACCTTTTTGGTTCCAAGTGCTGGATCTTGATTTATCTCGTGTTAATGGGGAGTGAGATCAATACACCTTTTCTATTTGATAATCTTAAGTTTCTGGGCTCAAATACTCTGATGCCTCCAGTAACTCACATCAGAGCGAACAATAATATACTTGTTCCTCAACTTTGAGGGGGCTGTCAGAAACCACCCTTATGTGAAGTTGATTGTAATAACTAGACCGACCAGTGAAATACATTCAATCAATTACTTGTTGTTGTTATGTGGAGAACTCATGAACAGGGATATTGGATCTCTATCCCCAACTACTGCGAATGAAACTCATTCGGACACTCACTTTGTCATTGATCTAGTGAGGTTCCAAGTCAAACACTGTTTCTGCTATTCATTTTATTCTTAGATTTGCCAGCCAAGTCCAATCCATGTTGTACAGTTTACAGAATGACCAAATGTTGTTCAATTCAGTTTCTAGCTAACATATTGTAGATAGAGACAAAAACGTGTTCTGTGATAGACCATGAATGTGGGATTAGAAAGAAGTGGGCCATGGCGGAGAAGTTCTAAGCTGAAGTTTGACATCTAGAGCATCATCCTAAAAGGTGACAGATTGGTCCCCACTGAGCATGAATGAGGGATTGCATACAAAAATGTGTTGTTTCTGTTCAAATTCGTTTACTGCATTATTTACTGACCAAAAAGGGAAATAAGGGTGATTACCAAAAGGATTTCAGTTCTACCTTTGTTTAATATTCAACATTGGAGTTTTCCGTTAATCAAAACATCACGCCAAAAAGGGCTAACTTCATGCGCACTCAGCTGCATGTATGATAATTTTACAAATGTTTCACTTGTTCAGGGTGCACTTCAGAAATCCAACATTATCAACAAACATACTGTGTGTTTGCTTCCCACTGCTTAGCTTCATAGAACAAATGACTCATGGAAGGACCATTATTTCTTGGCTTGATAACGTAGAATCTGTTGGTACTACTGAAAGATTGGGGCAAAGTCTGATGAATTGAATAGCTACAAAAGTTTTTGATTGGTCTTTCTCCTACACTTGAGACAAAATAAAGGTATTCCTAAATCCAATTGAAACATACACATATAATTAAGAACAGGAGTCCATAACACACAATATACTACCGCGCGATTGATGAATGGTACTATCAGGATTTGTGTTGTACACCTGAAGATATAATCTGTATTGGTAAAGAGTAAAAACATACCAATATAAGTTGCCATAAAGAAACTCTCAGAGTGCAGCAATTTCATGTGTCCATTTATAATTTTGACACTTCCTACTAAAATTATTTCCTCTTGTAGTCGCTATATTAAAAATTTGCTGCTGGCTACTCTAGGTACTACTTTTAGTCACATTAGTTAGTAGAATGATTGATCGTCACTCTATTGACCTTCACGATTCTGCAGTTCTACGTGCTGTTTTTCTGGGTGTTTAAAGGCGTATATATTTTAATATGATATCGAGGAAATTAGCTTTTATTTGCTGTTGGTATACTTAAGCTTTCATAGATTGATTGGGCACCTGCTGCTTATTTTGATGAAACTTTTTAGGATTAAAATGGTATTGAATCTTGTGCAACTATCTATGTTTGGTTCAATGGCCATGAGGTAAATTCAAACATGGTCAACAACTTTTTGACCTTTTTGTTTGGTTTAGATTTAGGCAGTTGAATCTCATCCGAAGTACACTCGTTTCTATCCACTCTGGTTTAAGGTAGATAGCCTGCTGTATTCTGCTGACATTTCTTGGGTAGGTGGGAAACCAGTCTTTACCTAAGATCTCATCTCTCCTTAGTTGGTGTCACCTACTTTCTCCCATTCCTTTATTACCCTCAAACCCCTTCCAGCAGAAGTTTCACCAAACATGGCAAGGAATAGTTGTTCATTCTTGATTTCTCTATCTTTGGTGTTGATTGGTGTTTTAGCTGTGGGCCTCCCCTCAGAAATTCACTTAGCACGCCCTTGCCTATAATTCATTTTCTCACGTTTTTTCCCTCAAGTTGTAAGTGCCTGTCTACTTGTTCACACATTACTTTTTCACAGATGGGGTGCATATTTTTCCGACCCTAGGCTGCCTAGGACCAAGACCCCCCCCCCCCCCTCAAGATGAGGAAAAAAATTATTATTCCCACTGCAGACCTACAACCTAAGCCACTTTAGCTTACTCTTTCCTTCCAAAACTCTCGTATCCAGTATTACTCTTGAACCTGGTGTATGTCTCTCCGAACTGAATGAATTCTAAATCCTAGGTTCAGTGGAATAAACTCTCTGAGAATTCCTCCACTTGTGCCTCAAAATGGTTTGCTTTAAATTCTAGCTACTTATTTTGCTTTTATGTACATTCAACTTGCTGTTGGTGTTGCCTGTTCTGGAATAATATTGTTTGTTCTCTGCTCTTTGTTCCGAATATCATCAATACTTATCACTGGATACTTTTAAAGACATTTAATCTTCAAAAATCATGTAACGAAGGCTTCTAAAGCAACTTATCTAGTTTCATACAATGATATACCTTATTTGCGGGAGATCGAACCACTGATGTGAAATTTTTGACAAGAACGTTCATAAATTGATTTTCCAATGGTTATTTACTTTACTCGTGAAAATTAAATGATTTTTTGCTCAGAATCCCAAAGTTTTGTTCCGAAAATGTTTCGAACCACCAATAATCTATCACATAGGAACTTATTGGGAACATTTACATTCCCAAATATTCTGCAGCATTGTTTGAGACAATCATTATGATTTGTTATCGGAAAGTCTCCAATGATAATTGCTTTATCATTGATGGTTCAATAACGGAACATGTTTCCTTATTAATTTATGGGTAAGCTGTTCCCAACAATGCATGTTGCCTTGTTTCATAGTATTTTTTGAGGGAGACGTGAGACTTACAGGTGAGCCTCAACTTGAATCCTTGGGTACACAGTAATGGTATCCATTTCTTCCCATTGTTTTGAATGGCTCTTTACTTTGTTTCTTGTGTTTCATCCTAGGGGTATACTGTCTGTAGGGATATCTAGTTTTATCTTTCTAATACACTTACCATTGCATGTTTGTACATATAGTTTTTATCTATTACTTGTCAACTTGCTGCGAATGCAGTTGTGCTGATTTGCATCAGCACACTCGCATTTTGTGGATACCATGTTTCCTCGTTCTGCTCTCATTTTTACTTTTCAATGACTGTCAAGGGATGTAGCTTTGACTCGTTGGAACCATAGATTTTGTATTTCTGACCACTTACACCTTGTGTATGTAGGCTGTTTGCTTCTAGAAAACATGTCCACATTCTTCATCAAAACCTGTCAGTTGACTGATTCGTTGATGATGCCATGTAGGCATCCTGTTCACTTTTTCATATTCATGTACTCGACGCACAGCTTCAACTTGTTGCTGAAAATGGCCAGGTAAACTGTTACTTCAGAGCATACTTCATAGATGTGAATGCTCTGATGAAGCAGGACAAATGTACAGTGGATCATGGATTTCTAAATATTAATTTGCTGAAACTTCTTACAGCTCTGAAGGTTATCAGAGGGAAATAATGGACACCTGTCAATCGTTTTGGCAAAACTAAGCCAATTTGAAGGCTTTTATTTTGTTTCAGGACCTCCTCGCCCTCCAGGTCCTCCTCAGCAAATGCCTCCTCAGCACCCTGGTGGTCCTCCTCCTGGAATGGTAAATGTCAGCACCTTTCGTCAGACGACCATTTCCCTGATTCAAGGTCCTCCACCACCTGGTCAAGGCCCTCCCAGAGGCCCTCCACCAGGCATGCCTGGTGGTCCTCCTCCGGGACCGCCTCAGACTGGACCAGGACCAGATCCTAGAGGTCCTCCACCACGCCCAGACTGGAGCCGACCTCCTGGTGAGTTCTAATGTTCAGCTGTACGCATGCCTCAAGCCAAGCGTTTTTCTTGATTGTAAAAACGTATCATCAATTTATGTTGAACTCAGGAATGCAAGGTCATGGTGGGTTCATGCCTCATCAGCCGGGCATGCCAGGTATGCAAGGACCCCCAGCTCCTCCAGGCCAAGGCCCTCCAAATCGTGGACCTCCTCCTCCGCCAAATATGGGAGGTAACGCCTACATGGGAGGTAATGGCGAACAGTAATATTATTAATCACATCATTTCAGTATATATTCGATATGTTTCAAACAAATTAACATCTCTTCAGGTGGTCCTCCTCAAGGTGCCCAGAACCCTGGGTTCTTTCCTCAGAACAGTGGACCTCATCAGCAACACAACGGGCCTCCCCAAGGTCCTCCTCAAGGGCCAATTCAAAACTCGCATGGCCCGCCACCAGGTTATGGTCCTCCCCCTCAAGCTAGGATGCACCCAGTGAGTTTCTAGTTTTTGTGATCTGTTGCTGTTTTTTTTTAATGTAGGGGGTATTCTCCTTCAGTTTGGGTGCAATGAGAATATTCAGCCTACTGACTTTGGAAACACCAAAATAGCAACATTTTAGAAATTAGTGTTCAAGGTTTTCCTGTTTTATTTAAGATAGTACAAACCTGATTTTGTGGCTTCAAATGATAATGACAACTCCCAGAGCATTTGGAAGGGAGAAAAAACGAAAAACAATGCATCTGTGGATAAAACATGACTCATAAAAATCCCTACAGTGTGATTCCAACCTGCCGACCTGGATGTTTTCAAAGAACCTCAATTAATAGCACTTGTTGTTTATCTTTCACTTCATGAATTAACTCGAAAGGCAAATATGGCAACCCCCTGGGATTCCAATATATTCAATTTCCTGTTTCTCGAGCAAACGAGTGATTTTCTAACCTAAATACTTGTTTCAGCAGTACGGTGGCCCACCACCCCAGGAACACCGTCCAGAAACTTCTGCATTCTCTGAAACAGAATTTGAGGAAATCATGTCAAGAAACCGCACAGTTTCAAGTTCTGCCATAGCAAGAGCTGTTTCAGATGCCGCCGCAGGTGATTTCTTTCTACTTTGCGCTGGTTTTGATGAGAATATTGATTATGGTTGTTCCAGAACAGATACTGTACGACTGGATTTTTACATTTTTTATTTGGGTTGTAGGTGAATACCCAAGCGCCATTGAAACCTTGGTGACTGCCATTTCATTGATAAAGCAGTCCAAAATCGCCAATGATGACCGTTGCAAGATTTTGATTTCATCACTCCAAGACACATTACATGGCATTGAAGCGAAGAGTTATGGGTCCACCAGACGAGGTAATATCCGAAAATATTGCGCTGTGGGTTTTCGTGACTGAGATATGTACAAAGAAATAATGTGTGCTTGATTCAAGGTCTCTTATTTGGATTGATATGCTGAATAATGTATTTTATGCTTACTGAAGCATCATCTGGTATTCAACAACAACAAAGCAGCAGTTCTCACGTAGCACTGGTCTAGAAGGACATAAGATGTTGGTTATTTCCATGCAGTATTATAATGACAACCAGGGTGAAATGTATAGCAATAGTTATTGAAGGGGTTTTCATCATTTTTTTAAATGTCTGCGATGATCCCAAGTTGACTTATCAACTTCAAATCAAACTCAAGTCCTGTTGCAAGTTTTAGGATATGATTACTATGGAATATCTAAATTTGGCTTAAAAACCTCTAAATGGTATAGTGAAGAAATCATGCTGTACCTTAAATTGATTTCATAGCTGAAGTCATTCAATCACACCTACGCTAGCATTTCGCATTAATTTAAAATTATTGATCAAAGCTGAGCAATCTTATATTTACCTTTTTCCACCAATTCTGCAGACCGTTCAAGATCGAGAGACCGAGACCGTGCACACCGGAGATCAAGACGTGACCGTTCTCGCTCCAGGGAGAGGGACTACAGAGATCGGAGTCGAGAAAGAGATCGTGACCGAGATCGTGAAAGGGAACGTGAGAAAGACAGGTAAAGGAGTTGGCACTCACACCGATTTTGGACGGTTGGTGAAAAATCGGCCAATATTTTATCGGTCGAAAGTGCTTGCACACACACCAGATTGTTACCGGTCTAACCACAGACAGACCGGGCCAAACAAATGGTTGCTTTGTGTTCGTGACGCAAAACTCTTCGTAAAACGTCAGTAATCGGTCGGTAAAGACCGGTGCGTATCCATTTAGTTAGGTACACCACTGTGCCCTCTGGACCTGGTACCAGCGGGTCTCCAGTGGTAGTGGCCGGCAGCTCACCGGTATTTTAATCAAATCCATACCAACTCCCTTCCCATCTGGTGGTCCACTGTGGGAGCTTGGACGGCCGACTTTTTGCCGGGCCTCCGAAATCGGCGTGTGTGCAACTAGCCTAAGTATCCTTATCTTTTCAGATTGCCGATTCTTTCTGTGGAATAACTATGTTGAACTAAGTCCGGTAGTATATCTAATTTGTTGATCATTCCGCAGATACTACGCAGACTACAGGGAAAGGTCTAGAAGCAGAGACAGAGACCGTGATCGTGAATACAGGGAAAGAAGCCGTGAAGATAGGTAAGCCTGACTTACTTGGCTTTTGATGGCAATCCTTTTGGTGCTGTTTCCTCTTTCCTTTACTTCTTTGTTTTCTTTTGATCCCTGTTTTCAAAATTTGGTCAGATGGCTAATTTTTCTTTCTTTCTTTTTTTTATTTTTGTAATTTTATTCTGTTTTTACATTATCTAGCTCTGCTAGGCAAAATGTGCGGCCTAGGATCAAGTCTCCTGATCCTCCTGATACCACTTCTGTCGGAAATTCCAAGTCTTCAAGGTGAGTCATTGAGTAGTTCCCCCTTCTCATTGATGACCCACTTCTCAAGAGGCGTTTGAATTGGTGCTGGGATGTATTCTTCATAATGAACAGTGCATTTCTTTTGTAAATCTTCTGATTTAGTTGGTTCTTTGAGCACTGATTCACATATGACCTCGCAAACGTTGAATGAATATTCACTGCTTCACTGTCATTGTCCGAGTTTCTGTCATCTTACGTTGACAATGAGATCCCCCTTACAGGAAAGACTTGGATCTTGTTCGCATACCCTGCTAGGATATAATGGTTTATTCAAAAGTGAAGTCATAATTGTTTCATGTTGGTACAAGAGCTTATTGAAATTCAAGGTTCTTTTGCAATATCCGTTGATTCAGCTTCAGTTCGTGTTGTATGTCCCTGAATAAGTTCAGTTGAGAGCCATTGCCGGAACAATGGAAACAAGCCTCTCCTTTCCCTCAAAATAGGTTGCTGGACTGACCAGGGGCTGGTCCTGTCTCGAGTGTGTTCAATTGATCTTCAACTGCTCTAGCTATTGGTCCCCAGTAGTAATGACTCAGAATGTAGACAAACAGATGGAGAAACAAAGACCGTTGTTGCTCCCAATAATTAGGGGAAATCTGAAGTTTTGTGTTTGACTTCTACCAATTTCACGCAATTTCATCAGGCTGATCATGGCCTGACCATGCAACTGCTTTCTTTTGTAGATCTAAATTACCGAATAATGTCCCTTCTATGTTTTGAAGATATTCTTTTTTGTTTTTAACCAACTACTACTGCTGTTTTTCAGATACTACGACGATAGGTATCGTGACCGCGACCGTGAAAGAGACCGCGAGCGTGAGCGTGAGCGCGAAAGCAGCCGCAGAGACCCTGAACGAGACCGCGAACGTGAACGCGATCGCGAACGAGAACGCGAACGCGCTGAATCCTCTCACCGAAGTTCCCGCCACTAGAATGACATTGCAGTAGTTCGCTGATACTTCGGGAAGTAGCAACTATCATCTATTCACTGCATTAGATCCTTAACTCAACAAATCCAAGATGGTAGTGCCACCACTACTTTTAGTTAGTATACATATGTATCTAACTCAAATGAATTTTACTGGGGAGACTCCACATTAATTATATTTGTCTCTTATTGACGACCATTATCGCATTAATTTTTGTTGAATATTATCTCCCAATGGGGTTAAACCATGATTTTATTCAAGTTGGTACATTGATTTTTATTTATTCATTTTTTACAATCATTGACTGGTACTATTTAGATTTTCTCATTTTAAACATTCAACTTGAACTTCTGTTTTATTTTATTCTGCTTTATTCATTATTTCACTCTAGGAATGTAGATAAGAAGAATCTATTTCTCCTGAGGGGACAAATGATGTATTGATCCTTAACTCAACAAATCCAAGATGGTAGTGCCACCACTACTTTTAGTTAGTATACATATGTATCTAACTCAAATGAATTTTACTGGGGAGACTCCACATTAATTTTATTTGTCTCTTATTGACGACCATTATCGCATTAATTTTTGTTGAATATTATCTCCCAATGGGGTTAAACCATGATTTTATTCAAGTTGGTACATTGATTTTTATTTATTCATTTTTTACAATCATTGACTGGTACTATTTAGATTTTCTCATTTTAAACATTCAACTTGAACTTCTGTTTTATTTTATTCTGCTTTATTCATTATTTCACTCTAGGAATGTAGATAAGAAGAATCTATTTCTCCTGAGGGGACAAATGATGTATCGAGTACTTTGCTATAGTTTGATGTCATCAATGAATTTGAACTGTCATGTTGTTGTTCTTTTAATATAGCAAATGTGTTATACCGCCTTTCACAAAATTACTGCAAACCGTTTGTGAAGCCGTTAGGATCCACAGTTTTGGTATTTTGGTGAAAGTAGTATTGTATAATGGGCCTTCTCAGTTGCTTCAAAAGTACGAATAAAACCATTCGCAACGAGGTTTTGGAATAAATGAAAATGAAAAACTGTATTCAATATCAATATATAACGATAGTCTATTTCCATGTTAGTTACTGATGATGATGACCTGACCGTTGAAATCGGTTTAACCATTGTACTCATTACTTTTGGTGGAAATCGACTACTGTTGGATACCTCCTTTTTTATTGGCTTCATAAGACTAGGTTCTTGTGGAACTTTGGATAAACCACAGATGAGTTGACGTAATACAATAGGAGTCTGATATTTTAGCGTCAGAGACAACATGAATACAGTATGGAGGAAGAGATTTCGTCGTTATTCCTTGCCCTTGATGCTGAGTCATTTTCATTTGGGTCGTTGTTTCCTACGGTTTCATTCAAATCTTGTCATAAGTTTCCAAAAATGCTTCCTTTCTCTTAACTAACCTCTTCAAGAAATACTCTTTTCCACCTGCTGAAAAGGCCCATTGCTTACTGGGAAATCCCCACTTGATGAAACTGCTCCATAAAGGGAGTACTCCTTTGTAAATAATGATTACACGGGAAAAACCGGGTAGCTCGATTGTTCGTCGAATATGAGTTAACAATTTCCATGTAATGAAGGGTGCTGGATCCAAAAGCTCCTATTAAGAGGGTTCCATCCCAATTTCTAAAGAAAAATAAACAGATTTGAATCACCTGATGAACTTTTGTGGGCGGACAGCGCAAAAGTATCATCAAACTCCCCAGATTAAAATTACGCCTGTTCAGTACATATATGTAAATCGTGAACTAGCCTGGTTTCCTCCCAGCTTTTTAGGAGTTTGATCATTTGAGTTGGAAAAAATCAACAAAACCTTTTTGGTTGGTTATTCCTTGAATAATCAACCTATGTTTTCATGATAATGGTTAACCTCTCCGATTCGGCTCAAAAAATTTTTCTGGACGTTTCATGATGTCCTGATCAAAAAAGGTCGATGTCCGTCCATCGTCCGCGCCGTCCATCGTCCGCTACCGTTTTTGGTAGTAGAAAATTTTCTAAAAATCTGAAATTTGGGTCAGGGGTCTGTTCCCGGCCGAGACGGGTCCTCGAAACTTATCAGCCCGATCGGACCAAATTTTGGGGGGTAGGGGTCAAAATGTGTTTTTTGACCCTGAATCGATTGGATTGGGTCTGGGACCCGCCACATCCGCTGTTTCCCCCATTCGAGGAATAACCAACCCGTGTGTAAGAATTTGCTGATTTTTTGTTTGTAGTTTGCAAGAAATTTGTTTTAACAAACTCAACAACGTCCCTAATAGGGTTTTCAAAAGAAAACCCTGGAAAATTGAATTGTGAAGAATCTGAACTACCTGGTTTTTCCCCTAGGCTCTTCAAATGTAAATACCTGCGTACAGCATACTATTGTAGGAGAGTACAAAGTTGAGGAAAAATAACTGTAAAATTCATATTCTGAGTATATTCTTAATGAGACACTGCGCAGAGGAAACTAACCACCTCATTGTTTATTAAGAAACTTTTTAACCTGTGGCCCAGTTTTGCCCCCTCCTCTCCCCTCCATACCTCCGTTGCAATGGGAATTGACTCGTGTGAGTAGATGCCAATGTTGATTTAGGATCTAACAATGTTCACTCAAATGAGTTAGACATGGAGTTATTCCCCATCCTCTCAATAGTGAGCTGTGTAGATGAACCATTAGGAAGGGACAGTGTGGGGAATGATCTTAACGGGGATAAATATTTTGAAGGAAAGAGGCTGTGCTTATTGAAACCGCATAACTAGCAGGCCACAAAAATAGAGTTTTTAAAATGCGATTCAAGTCAGGATGGCATCATGAAAGCTAGACGTCAGCTGCTGGGTGTTGTCCTATTTTTAATGTATTTTAGCAAATCAGCCAGGTGGGGGCCTCATGTTAATGGACGATTGAGAAATTGTTTCTTGCATACAGGCCCTAGGTTCAATCCCAGTCCCATCCGCTAATTTCATCCCCAGGTGCTGTTCAGAGGGGCTACTTAGGTCTCATTGGTGTTGAGTCTAACTGCCTGCCGTGAGATGAGAAGACAAAGTTAGAATCATCCTCACCTGCTTTGGAAGTGGTAAGGGTGGTAAAAGATGAAAGTAATGACTCTAGTGAGAATGAAACATTTCTCTAGAGCTTCCTAAATATTGTTTATACATGATCTCCCCCTCCTCCCCTACTCAAATTGATCACCAGTCATAATTCAAGCACTGACCCTCATTTAAGATGAAAACGATAATCCTTATTGTGCTGTACGTGGCTCAAAGAGATGTCACTGTTCAGAGTCTTGTGGACAACAAGTTTTGTAAACAATTTTTTGTTTTTCCTGGTCTATTACACTTGGTCATTTGCAACCTTCGTAGTTTTCTTAAATTTGTTTGTAGATCTCTACAAAAAAATTTTAAGAAGTGTTTATTATGGTAATTTCCCACGAGAGCTGAGTCAGCAAATGAAAAAACTCCTTTGTAAGACTTAGGTCATAGATCATAATTAGATATGTGTTAAATAACTATTACTATGGAAGACAGATGCTAAATACAACAATCTTCAATTTTAATATAAAATTGTGGTTCCTATTTAATCATTGACAAATTCCCCTCCCAGGCTATTTCTCGAACTTGAGCGCCAGAGGCGAAACTCTCCTCCATGCATTTTGCAACAAGAAAAAAGTAACAAGCTGCTTGATTGGGCTATACCTAAAAACTCGTGAAATTTCATCACGCCCACAGGAAAGCGTCCAGAGGTTATGTGAAAAAAAAGGTTAATTTGAAAATTTAAAAAGTAATATGCTTTCCTTGGTGAAAAGCAGCTTCTTGATAACCTAGATGATTCATACTGAGTCATGCTGGATGAAATAAAAGTGACACTATTCAAATCTCCACTTATAATTTTTTATAAACTAATTACTATTTGAAATATTATGGATGAACAATTTTCTTGCCTACATTTGATATGTGGAGATCTAAATGGTGCCATTATAGTCTCATCCTACATTATCAGTGATTTCCTTCACTGGCTGTACTGATAAGCATTCAACATGAGGAAGTCATCCTAATTCGGATGTATCTCCATACGTACATGCTTTTGGTTGTACAGAGGCAAGCATTGATTTTTGTGAGGTACTGGGGGATACT
>CM034008.1:13227323-13270609 GCA_019603395.1 Cyrtorhinus lividipennis
AGCCAAGCAGCGCTCAAGGCCTTAATGGGATCGAGCTCTGACTCGAGGCTGGTGCTTGAGTGCTGGGAAGCCCTCCAGCTGCTGAGTGGAACGAACAAGGTTGTCCTCACATGGGTCCCGGGCCACTCAGGGGTTGAGGGTAACGACCGAGCTGACGCTCTGGCTAGGCGTGGGTCGGGGACTGCCTTTACGGGACCTGAACCATGCCTAGGAATCTCCCGCACCCTACTATCGGGATGGGTGGCAAACTGGGTCCGCTCCCAGCACCAGAAGCGCTGGGAGCGGACGCCGCGGCAAGAGCACGGTCATATTATGATGACTGGCCCTAACAAAGGTAGGGCCACGAGATGCCTAAACCTTAATAGAGCTTCCCTCAGACTCACCGTTGGCTTATTTATAGGACACGGGGACTTCAGGAGGCATCTCTGCAGGATTGGGGTGCGCAATGGTACCCCTGACTGCAGATTCTGTGGCGAGGACGAGGAGACAGCGTCTCACATCGTCTTCAATTGTCCTGCCCTGGAACACAGGCGTTTCAGAACCTTCGGGACTTTGGACCGAGGGGACTTCCTCAACCAGGAGAACCTGGTCGGAGCTCTGCTTGACCTAGTCGGGAACACGGAGCTTCGGCCAAGATGAGCTCCGGGGGTTAGCACACTGGGCCACTAGGTCTAGGTGCGGGGGGCGGGCACGATGATGGACGTCCCCTCTACCCCTGTGTAATTAATCTAATCTAAGGCTCGAGGTGTTGTGGGTGGTGGCGCATGCCATATTTCGATGTTAACAGCGGAATATTTACAACTCTCTTTAGGAGGGGATCTCTCACTGAGTGTCCAACATAGCAAGATGTTGTCGGTGGTGGCAAATATTTGATCCAGTGCGATCCAGGTTAAGCCATAGGGAGGAAAGCCAAAAGAATACTGCTGTAAAACTGAACGCCGTGTGACCAAGCTTCTACAAAGAATCAAACCTCTCAGAGCGATCGCCCTCCAACGCCAACGTTGGACGTTCGACGGTCTACACGATGCTACCAGTCACTGAGTGTCCAACATAGAAAGGAGTTGGTAGCATCGTGTAGCACCTTCAGTAAACATTTGTGCTCATAATGGCCGCTTGGAATCCAAAGCGTGATGAAGGGGGGTTGGGCTCTTGTAAACCTTTCCTGTGGGTTATTGAACGTTTTCTCACAGGACTAAGGACCACGTCCTTGACAGAGGAATGGCCACCGTAGCGATTTCTTCTACGCAGGCGCCCTCTAGTCTCACACAGGACTCAATTCAGTCACGGAGAACCAGTTCCTTTTGCATGGAAATCTGAGTGTCCAACTTTATTGATTGGAATATTCCTCTGATTAGGATAAGCTCCCTTTTAGTGACCCCTTATGCATTGCTCTGCTTGGAAAGGGAAGAAACAACACCGCAAATGATTCCGCAATGGTTAATTATTCCTTGGAGAAGAATACGGGAAAAACAGTGAGTGTGGAGCTTACATACAGGTAGTGTACAGCAACTTTTTTGTGATCAAGTGTAATCGCTCCAAGTTGTCAATGTTTTTCCACGAACTGTCGAGAATCACTTCAGGGTTCGATCTTCTCCGGAAGACCCCAAGGTAGGCGCATATTGTCCCGAAAGGGTTTAGTCGATACAACGAAATAATTAAGGTACTCACGCAAACTATCAGGGCACGTTGGGCACAGGTGACCCCACGTAAAAGAGGACTCAAGGGCTTCTAGAGGGTCCGTCAAGTTACTGTAGCGACCTATGTCCTCCACTGGCTGGCCAGAACTACCTGTAAGTCGATCAAAGAGGTAATGAAGGATTGAAGAACTTCGCCGGGCTGAAATATGTTGGATTCAACTTAATCAATTTACCTGTGACGAGTCGATTTTCAACTTCAAAACTGTGAGGGTTCGTCGCTCCGTGAAGGCTACTAAACGAAGAGGCCTTGAAAGGCAGAAAAAGAAAATTCCATATTGATCCAGAATACAAATTAGGCTATACTACTTTAAGTGGGAACCCCAATTTCGGTTAGTTATTCCTTGAATAATTCGGCCCAAAATTCTTCTCTGGACGTTTCGTGGAGTCCTAATCAAAATTAGTCATCAAAATATGTCCAGGCCGAATTTTGGTCGTTGACAAATTGTAAAAATTCTGAAATTTGGGTCAGGGACCCGTTTTTGGTTTTAGTTGGTCCTCGAAACATTTCGGCCTGATCGGACCAAATGGGGGGGAGGGAGAGGTAATGTGTTTTTGGAATACATAATGGATTTTCAAGATTTTCGGCAATCCAAAAATTGCACTTATTACGCAATATTGTGATTGCAGTTTGTTAGAAATGTAATTCACTCTGCAACTACAAGTACTCCGACAGAAAACTAGTGATTTCACTAGAATTGTGTTTTAAAAAAAATTACAAAAAATGTTAAAATTGATTTTTGTATAGGATTTTTATTAGAATAACTTGAACATCAGTGAAATTGTAGCGAAATAGGGATGAACCTATCTTTGCTGTCAACTATTATACTAAAAAAACGTTTCTATTATTATTACGCATTGAATAGTGCGTGATTATGTGAACTGGCCTTCAGCAACAATTGAGATTGGATCCACATTGTTGACTTACCGTAGGGAACATCTTGTAGTGCAGGGGCTGCTGAGGGAGCATCAGATTGGAAGGGTCGAATTCTCCCGGCATCAGCTCAACGTGAACAGTTTCCTGAAAAGCGGCAAATCGTGTTGAACACTTTTTTCAAAGTTTTGCAGTCAAAAATGTAAAAAAATAGTGAAAACTCACGGCGAGATCGGCGAGGGTGTCGTCGGCTAATTTGACGGTCGTGTAGACGTCAGACGTGTTCTCTATGTGAGTGTTGAGTAGTTTGCCGTCTTTACTTTCGGGCGTGCCTCGTATGACGTTGCCTGAAAATGGGGAAATTGAGATGAGACGAAGTAAGTGCGTTTTCTCGTTTCAGAACCGTCGGTTGAGAAACAATTGGGGGTGTTCCCTGCAGCAAAAATGACTGACCTGCGATGAGGACGAGAGCTATGCGGCTGTTCCTGTGCTGATCTGAGGGGTCGCCGAGCCAACCAGTGACCCAATCGGTGAACATTTTCAAAGGCAACAACGAGTCTGACGCTTCAGCCAATTCCAAACCACTCACTAACACAAGATACCTGACAAAAGGTGGAAATTTGAAAAACAAGATCGTTAACCAGGAATTGTAAATCAAGTTTTGGATGTCGAATCTCACCTTTCAGGATCATGCGGTTTCAGTTGAAGACTTGAAGGCGACATAGGTCCAGAATAGCAGACTTTTTCTACAGAAAACCTGTCTGACATCACCCGTCCCATGAGCGCCAGCACCTGAAATCCACAGTTTTTCCGTTTGACAAGTCAGAAGGGTAGCCAACCCACTTTTCGAAATTGGTAGATAGATACCCATTTTGACCAATAACCTCTTACGGTGGGCGCTAATCGTTTTGGGACCCATCTCATTGGATTCAGCTTCCAAAAGTTAGTGGAGAATAATACCCCACACGTCTAGAACGCCGAAAACCTCGAAAATCCATTTTTCGAATTACGTATTTATGATACCCTCCCCTCCAAATTCGGGTTAAGGACCCGTTTTTGGCCCTAGTTGGTCCTCAAAACTTTTCAGCCCGATCGGACCAAATTTAGAGGGGATATGGGTCAAAATGTGTTGTACTTTGAAAAATGGATTTTCGATATTTTCGGCAAACTAGGCGTGTGGGGTATCATTTTCCATTAAATTTAGGACGCTGAATTCAATTAGTTGAGTCTCAGAACGATTGGCACACACCGGAAGAAGTTATCGGTCAAAATGGCTATCTATACCTATTTTTCAAACGTGCGCTTTCAATAGTCCAAAAAGCAATATAAGTGAAATCAGACCAAAAGAAGTTCTTACCACTCCGGTGACCAAGAACTGAACGTCGATAGCACCACAGAGACGGATCCTTTGGACGTCATCTTCCAAAATAAGTTCATCTTTGTCGTCAACAAACCGCACCATTTTCTGCTGAGGGACGACTTGAAGCTGGAATGGGCACAATGTCGGATTACAAGTGGAATATAGGATGTTTACATAATTTAGCACTCTTGAGGACTCAAACATGGTACTCCAAGAGGCCATTTAAACACGCAATTTGGACAAGTGAGGAAACCACCCGCTGAATTATGTGCGAGTCCAGCGCATTTAAACCTCACCTTCCTTGATCTACAAAGCTCAGCCTGGACTGTTCAGCACAATACTTCGGGCTAAGTCCCGGGGACTTGTTCAAGGCTCAGTCAGTCGCATGGCCTGTTGAACTTTCTCCAGGATCATTTTCCTTCTTAGGATCACTTTGATATAGTTGGCTGTACTTTGTCAGCAGTAATTGTCTTTCAACATTTTTCTCACCAGTTCCTCCGGTGATGGCGAATCTTCACCCAGTTGTTCCCATAGGTTGTACCATTCCCTCTCCCATTGGGAGCCTACCAGTTGGGCAGTCAGTTTTAATCGCACTGTGCAGCACTTTCAATGGCGCTAGACGCTGCTGAGCTTAGTCGCTTTGAAGTAGGCTTCTCATTTGGCCTGGTGAGTAGGTCAACTTTCCTGATCAAGGGGGCAAGCTCTTCCCTTTGAATGGTCTCCATCCTCCCAAGCACTTTCTGGATCCTGTCAACCTTTTAATGTTCCCTAGCATGCTTTGCTCTAGCTTGATAAGCCCAGCAGGAGGGAAAGGAGCTCACTATGGAATGCCTGGGGATTGCGCATGCAATGAATGCAGTACCTGCTACAGTAAGGACACATGTGTCATCTAAAGTGAACTACTTACTTCGTCGCTGATATCTTTCAGTATACTCGGGTGAAGCTCTTGATGTTTGTAGATAATCCCAAGGACGACGCAACGCTCGCTCTCTGAATCATCTTGAAGATCTGCTAATCTTTTCACTTGGACGTCATTTCCTAGAAAAAATTATATATATTTCTAACAATTCGATTTGATAGCTCAATCTGTAGGATAACTTGAATCATGATGGATCAACATCCTTTCTAATCATGTGACGCTGCACGCATAAGACCTCAAGCGGCTACATTCCTGCGTCATCATACGAAATATACCATACCATATACAAACGTATTTTGCATTCAACCCAGTTAGGAAATAAGCTTACTTCTAGTAAAGCATGGTCACTCCCACACTTACCCCACTGAGCCCTAACCCTGTTGAGCAGGTGACCCCTCATTTTGGAGGTTCGCGAAGAATAAATATGCGCATACTGTCTCGTATAGTCTTTTTTCTTGTGTTTAAATTTCTCCGATAAATCACGGTAGTCGCATTTGACTCGAGAATAAGTCGCTTCGTATAGTTTTAGAGCGGGGGACGACTCCAAGACGCACTCGTCATTGACTTCCATCGCCTCAAGCACAGCAGATTGGTGAATATTTCAACGTTTTAAAACACAATTGAACATGTAACGACAAATTTAACAACACTATTTGAATTCATTTCTCGTAATGATGTAAGGGGGGATATCTGCGCGCAATCCACGATCGATCCAGAGAAAACAAAAACACGTATACATAAGGGCGGGAGTGGGCGTATGCTGCGGTGCGGCAGTTTCATCATCGTTGTTGTGGACTCATGGTGGACACAAAGACGAACTTATCGGCATTCACCGGCAACACCAATCAACGCCGACTTGAACTCCCTTTCTTGACCATGAAATAATTCCCATAAATTCCATGTTCTGACCACAATCTACTACTAGGAACAGTCTGGTCTTGCAGTTTGCAGCGCTACCTGGCGAGGAGTAGTCTAAGTAATGGAGTTACCATTAAGGCTGGCCGTCCACTGGACGCGAATTCGCGCGAAGAGGCGAAGTACGCGATTTCAAACGAAGAGTTCGCCTCTTAACAAACACTATTATTCGTATAGGACCCCGTCCACTGCAAGCGCCATGATCGATTTATCGATTTCCATCGCCAGGTTCGCCAGTTCGCGCGTTTGGAATCAAACATGTTTGATTCTCTTCGCCTCTTCGCGCGAATTCGCGTCCAGTGGACGGCCAGCCTAAATGGCAAGCCCAATTTGGGCGGTGAGATTCCTTGTAAATCCTTCTAAATCAGTATCTTTCTAAAAGGACGACAAGTACACACTGAAGGGTGTTCACATAAATTCCTCCAATATGGCACATTCAAGCTTGAACAAGCAAGGAGCTTTATTACAATGCCTTCAACGTGCCATTTTGGTTAATACAATAATCTGAATCTAAATGATCAATCTATGTACTCACGCCATCAACCAATGGCCCAAAAATTTGACACAATGCACACATTAAGATGTCTGCAAAAACGCTGCAAAATCATTCACAGGGATTGGTTATTCTTCGGGCCATTTAAATTATCCAAAATGTTTAGATCTAACATTTTATTAAAGCACCTCTGTCTGGCTATAGTTGTTCCACTTTTCAGCCCGACTGGACCAGATTTTGGAATGGGTGTCGATGAAAATGTGTTTTTTGAAACATGATTTTCGGAATTTTCGGCGATCTAGGCGTGTGGGGTATTATTTCCCGCCAAATTTTGGACGCTTAATCCATTAAGATGGTTCCTGGACCGATTGGCGTCCACCAGAGGTAGGTGAGGGTCAAAATGGATACCACCCTCCTTATTTTAAACGTGGATTTTGAAATATTCTGTGTGGGATTCATTTTCCACTAAATGTTGGACTCTTAATCGATTGGAATAAGTCTAGGACATTCTATTCTCACTGTTTTCCCCATTCTTGCTCCAAGGAACTCTTGGTGGTACGCTTTCGTGCATCAGATTTGGTATTCCTACAAACATTTCTTATCAGAGCAATATTCTTCCCATCCATGCTTACTGAATTGGCCTTTCTATTCCTTGCTTTTCTATTTGCAGCATCCTAATGCTGACTTCTTCCCAGATTTGCATCAAGGAGTTGATTTCTTTGCCTTCCATTCTTTAGACTGTGATTGCTTCCTGTATCATCTTCTTTTCAAACATTTCTCATCAGAGCAATATTCTTCCCATCCATGCTTACTGAAGGCCTTCCATACTTCGCTTTTCTATTTGCAGCTTCCTACTGCAATCCTCACAGCATACTTCTTCACAGATTTGCACCAAGGAGTTGATTTCTTCACCCTCCGTTCTTTGGACTATGACCCTTAGACTTAGACCCTTAATGTTCCAGAAGGTTTCCTAATCTTCAATATGTGAAACAATATCGGAGATTATTGTAGATAAAAGTAGTGAAGGTACCTGTAACTAGCACTCTAGTTATTGTTCCTGCCTGCGTTGAAGCTTTCGTTGGTTCGTGTTTGGCGCATTGGTCTGCCATGTTGTCAGGTTAGGGTAATTTTGTGTGATATCCTTATCCGGTTCACGTGTTCCTGTAAAGTGATTACATAAATAAATTTTGACGAGTTAACAAAGAAGACGTACACGAACCGGAAAGCAAAAGAAACTGAACAGGGACTAGAGGGAAAATAAAGGAAGATGGCAGGCCTTTAGGACTCTGATCTTTTTCCCCAGAAAACGCGTGTACTCTGATCTTTTTTCCATAAGTTTCCGGATCTTGAACATCATTCTTCTCTGTTCTGTTGCTATTTTTTCCCAGTTTCATATCACATTTCGAATCTCCACTCCACCTATCCAAAGCCGTCAAAAACGTCATTTCAACCAAAAGTGGGCTCATCACTTCTCCCGTGACCCTTAAACAATTCCGCTGAACTCCTCAGTAGAAAAGTTTCCAACCTGTTTCCTTCTAGCAATAAACCAAGTTCTCTACTAAGGATTTCCTAGTGTATGTATAATTTATTGGTGTAGCGATTATGAATGGTAAGATCGGGAACATCAGAGCACCGGAATAAACGCTTAGTCCCTTCGGCCTCATTAGCTCCCTCCCGTCACCACCTGTCTTTTACTTGTCAACGATAATTGTCACCTTCACGCAATCTTTATAATAGTATATTTTTATCGGCCAGGAATTTATGCTTCGATGTTTAACCTTGGTTGATTATTTCCTTAAATCCTTGAATATTCCACCAATGAAATCATGGCAGTGGTCAATCTCTTCGATTGGCCCTGAAATTTGACAGTATAGGCACGCTTCATGTCTGTTGCCGTCTGTTGTGGGTAGTAGAAAAATTTCTAAAAATCAACAATTTTGGTCATGCACCAAAGTGTCTATCTTGCTTAGACGTCTCGATTTTATGACGAAATTGCACGAGCAGCTGTCGTTTGAATGAAAACTGACGCCTGTAGAAGGAACATCGATGTTTTTGGTTCAATGTTTTTGCCATCGATAAAAAATTGTTGTTATTGGAACATCGATGTTTTTCCTTTGATGTTCCATGTTTCATAAAGGGTTTTTCAAGATTCCTACTGAACACTTAATAACGTAGTTACCAGGTAGGTATTTAATCGTTTTCCTACAGTTATAATTATTTTGTATGATTTCTTATACACAATTTTACATTAAAATACAACAACATACACCCCTACGTCTGCAACACCTGCACCGTCTTCTTCTAACCCCTAACCTCCAGAGTTGCCATGAAAGCGAGCTTCACTGCCATCAAAGGCACACTTACCAATGCTTTTCAAAAAACCAATATTCTCAAAGAGGGTGGGTAGACGAATACATAAATTTTGCTGACAACCCCTCATTTTATTGACAGCGAATTTAATTATTTACAATATACAATTTTTCTACTCAGAGAAACGCCAGAAGAGATGTGGCATGAGGATGATGAGTGATTGATTCCATTGTTTCTTCTATAGTTATTTTGTAGCTGTTTAATTTTGAAAGTAAAGCAATATTGTATTTCTCTGGTATGCCCTTTTTGAACAGTTATTTAATTTAAAAACATCACATGTTTTGCAGTCGATGTTTTTTCGACATTGATGGTTGAGAGTCAATGGTGACTTTGATGTCAACATCGATGTTTTCATTCGATGTTCCCAAATTCATTTGATTCCTTCCCCAATGCTCCAAATCAACCAACTAATTCTGTAATGCAAGAGGACCTGTTCCTACCGTTTTGGAGACCAGACCTGCGGATTTTGAGGAATTGGAAATTGCGGAGCTTACCCCGAGTGGAGTGGAGGAAAACCAAACATTTTATAAGTTGTGAGTTGTGCCCTATTGCTCTGTGGATAAAAAATCTGCAAATTCTTACACAAGGGTTGGTTATTCCTCGAATGGGGGAAACAGTGGGTGTGGCGGGTCCCAGACCCATTCCAATCGATTCCGGGTCCAAAATTTAAAGGAATATGATACCCCACACGCCTAGGCACCAGAAATCCTGACACATACAAAATGGGTGGATACATACCCATTTTGACCCATAACTTCTTCCGGTGGTTGCCAATCTTTCTGGGACCCATTTTATTGGATTCAGCGTCCAAAATTTAGTGGAAAAGCTATACCCCACACGCCTAGGTAGCGGAAATCCCGAAAACACATATTCAAAATGGGTAATAAATATCCAATTTGACCCATAACTTCTTCCAGTGGGTGCCGATCGTTCTGGGACCCGTTTTATTGGATTCAGCGTCCAAAATTTAGTGGAAAATGACACCCCACACACCTAGGTAGCAGAAATCCCGAAAACACATATTCAAAATGGGTAATAAATACCCAATTTGACCCATTACTTCTTCCAGTGGGTGGCAATCGTTCTGGGACCCGTTTCATTGGATTCAGCGTCCAAAATTTAGTGGAAAATGACACCCTACTCGCCTAGATCGCCCAAAAACTCGAAAATCCATTTTTCAAAAAAACATTTAGACCCCTACCCCCCCCCAAATTTGGTCCGATCGGGCTGAAAAGTTTCGAGGACCCGTCTCGGCCGGGAACAGACCCCTGACCCAAATTTCAGATTTTTAGAAAATTTTCTACTACCAAAAACGGCGCGGACGATGGACGGCGTACGGCGTACGGCGTACGGCGGACGGACATCGACCTTTTGGTTGGTTATTCCTCGAATAATCACCTATGTTTTCATGATAATGGTCAACCTCTCCGATTTGGCTCAAAATTTTTTTCTGGACGTTTCATTATGTCCTGATCAAAAAGGTCAATGTCCGTCCGCCGTACGCCGTACGCCGTACGCCGTACGCCGTCCATGTTCCGCGCCGTTTTTGGTAGTAGAAAATTTTCTAAAAATCTGAAATTTGGGTCAGGGGTCTGTTCCCAGCCGAGATGGGTCCTCGAAACTTTTCAGCCCGATCGGACCAAATTTGGAGGGGGAGGGGTCGAAATGAGTTTTTTGAAAAATGGATTTTCGAGATTTTGGGTGATTTAGGCGAGTGGGGTGTCATTTTCCACTAAATTTTGGGCGCTGAATCCAATAAAATGGGTCTCAGAACAATTGGCACCCACTGGAAGATGTAATGGGTCAAATTGGGTATTTATTACCCATTTTGAATATGTGTTTTCGGGATTTCCGCTACCTAGGCGAGTAGGGTGTCATTTTCCACTAAATTTTGGACGCTGAATCCAATTAAATGGGTCCCAGAACAATTGGCACCTGTGCAATTTTGGGACCATTTTATTGGACGCATCAATTAGTGTGTCCCGAACTTCCCCAAAAATTAGAATCCATTTTCAAAAATTATGCTACCCCTCCTTTATAAATTTCGGGACCCTTCGTGAGACCCCACCAAATTTCGGATTAGAATTTCTATACCCGGCCGGCAAGGACCACGGCGTGTGGAGAATCAGATTTTTTGATCAGGACATCATGAAACGTCCAGAAAAAAATTTTGAGCCGAATCGGAGAGGTTGACCATTATCATGAAAACATAGGTTGATTATTCGAGGAATAACCAACCAAAAGGATAACAACATGTGGCCACGTTATGAACAAATTTTGCAGCAATTGCAGAATATTGTTCTGGTATTCATGGATAGATCCAGGACAGATGCATGAGATCTCAGGAATGATAGAAAAATTCCTACCAACCTAATGTTATGTTCATAATTTTTTGGTTGGTTATTCCTTGACTAATCAACCTGTTTTCATGCAGATTGTCAACCTCTCCGATTTGTCAGCTCACTCACTGTTTTCTGCCATTTTTTCCATGCTCATGGTCCAGGAAATGACCATCCCTTGTGAAGGAATTTGCAGGGGTTTTCTCTCAACTTTGAGTTCTCTAGTTGTACTAGGAGTATCCATTTCGTGCGTTACGTTGTTCCTACATTTCCCAAGGAGCAGGTTGAGTTGTAGGTTATTATTCGAATAGGTGTCTATGTCTTGGAAGGTGATTCGCTGCTCGTACATAACGCTTCATCGCTCCTGGAGTGGCTAGAACTCCTCTTTTTCCTTTTTCCAAAGCAGGCTATACTCCAGTTTAAAGAACTCACCGACGACACTGATTCCACTTGAACGTTGACGTTGAGCTGCGGCACCCAGCACACATTGCCAAGTAGAAGCGAGCCCTTAAAAGAAGAAAAAAGTTACCCGTCGAATACCTTAGGCAGGGGCTACGCCTCCCGTTCTCCCCACTACTTCATCCTGTTGATTCGAACTATAAGTAAACATGTAAAGTGAGGACGAGTGAAAGCCACGAGTTCCTGCCGAGCGAGACTTGAAGTGTTTGGTTTAGTGACTCCGCAACCTGGCCATCCAATCCGACCTCCGAAAAAGATACTTTCTATGAGTTGGACCCGGCGCCTAGGAGCAGTCGAATAGTAACAGACACGTAGAAAACCGATTTATATCGCATCAGAGGCCCATCCACCCTCCGCTGACTCCATTAATTTTCTGTATTTGATTTTGTAATAACGATACCGATTAATGGCCTCGAGGAGAGGGTGGTCCAAGTTTGGGCTGACAGCGCAACGCTTTTGGGCCCGTTGAATTTTGACGAATCAACTGGTTTGGGCCCCTTGGAAAACGATACTTTCCTTTCACCACAAGCGTGTATTTTGTGAATACCAACGATAAATATAAGTTGATCATAAATGTATCAAACTGCAAATAAAAAATTACATTAGCTACAGTTCATGACTGTAAAGCCGAGGCCGCAGTGCAGGAAGGTTGGTAGGATGGTGGATGGTAGATACCTGCCTGGCGACCATCCAGCTATTATAAAGTAAGAATGGTACGCTGGTAGCCTCAGTGGCCTTTCACTACTCACTAACCCCTGAAACTATCCTAGGTACCTGCCTATCGTCTATCCACCCGTATCAGTCTGTTTTGTTATTCCATCCACCATCCACCTTTACCATCCAACCTCCTTGCGACCATTACATCCTCAGTGCAGCTGCACAATAAGCGGGTTCATACTCATCTACATATAGCGTTATCAGACATTCAGTCGGGCGTACGGTTTCCTCTGTTCGAGATCAAAAAGATTTGATTTTCGAACGCACAAACGTGCGTACAAATGGGTGACAACATCGAAGACGAAGAAGAAGGTGACTTTAGGGAGGAGAAGAAGCTCAGAGAAGAGTGATAGGAGCATTTTTATCAAAAGATTTTCGGTTCCAATTCACATCGTCATGGAATAACAACTTTTTTCTCCCATATTGACGTCGTGTACTTGTGTTCAGTACTCGTATTATGTGATTTGCAATATGTGATAAAATAGTAGTGTAGAAGTTTTGCCGGATGATATCCGGCGTCGTCGATTTGCGGCACCCACTCTACAGGTGCTGGACCACAGAAGAAAAAGTGGGCTGAAATAGGCCACTCTCGATGAAAGTATGTAGTTTACGAATAGAAAAGGTTACACTGTTTATATTAGGAAACAACAGAAATATTTATTCGACATCTGTACATTCTAGGAGAAGCTGAGAGAAAATGAAGAGCAGTGTATCGCCAGAGCAGTGATGAGGCCAAGAAATTCCTTCGTCAATGTGATGAGCTTCGTCTAACCGTCGTTAATAAAAAATTAAATTTAAAAACTTGTGTGGACTTCATGATAGGTACCTTCAAGTTAACTAACTGCGCTTGCAACGGGAAGAATAGAGTGAAGACCAGTTGTACATAAATAATTTTTCTTCATCATTAAAATATTACAAAATCATATTTTTTCTTAAATAACAATTTGTTCATAGATAATTTTCCTACAAATAATTTGTAAATAAATATTTTTTTCTCTCGGAAATTAAATGATTGACAAGTACTACTTAGTAAATATTTATTGCATCTAGCCCTGAGTTGTTTTACTCTACGCAGTCAAACTGGATACTGCTTCCACCTGCAACAGCACAAATAATTTCCAGTAATTTTGGAGCTTTGAGTAAGTGGATGCGCACCTCATTGTAATTCATTCACAGGGAGTTAGGAGCGATTGGTAATTAGACTGAAAACAAAGTTAATAACATTGTGACCCCAATTTTTTTATATTTAACAGCACAATCAGATTACAACTCGAAAATTGTGAGTGAATAACATGATAACATAAGCTTGGGGTTGGTTGACTCCTTGTTCGTTCCCGAAAAACCATACGATGAATAAAGAAAAAAAACACATATACAAGTATTCGCAAATAATTATTACATTCACTCAACACCTCAAGACAGTATAGTAATAGGCCAACCCGAGTCGAAGAAGCTGACTCACGCCCACGCAGTAGATGAACGTCACATATTTTCGGGCCAACGCGCGCAAATCTCCTCGCACGAACGCAACAAGATGAGTGAACCCGGCTTTACCATCCAACCTCCTTGCGACCATCTAGCATCCTGCAGTGCGGCCTCAGCCTAAGAGAGTGGGCGTACGTATTACCTACTAGTATTCATGAAGGTATGAGAGTAATGTGTTTTAATTAGGCTCATACGTACAAGGTCTCATTCAGAGTCTGTATGGTCTGTGTCGACTGTGCTTTCATACTTGTGGCCCACTCCAGCAAGAAAGGCATGGACTCCCACAGCTAAAATGTTCGATCCTGTCTTTCCTCGTATCAGAAGAACATCGATAGCCCCAGAAAATGTTAACATGTACCTGTTCTGATCCGAGCAATCCCCAATGACTTTCAATTATGACTTATTAGGGGTCCTAAAATGTCTAGGAGGTACGAGTTACCAAGCTTTCAATAATGTTTGATTATTCGTTGGAGCAAAAGTAAGAGAAAAAAGTGATTGTGGAGTGTCCAAGACGTATTCTAATCGATTCAGCGTTTACAATTTAGTGGAAAATGACACCCTACACGCCTAGGTACCCAATAATTTCGAAAATCCAATTTCCAAATAGGTAGGTAGGTAGCCGTCTTGATCCATACTTAACTTCAGTGGGCATTAGTCGATCAGGAACACATCATCATCATAGATTTCATACCAACATTTGGTAGGGAATGGTACCTCGCAAGCCTAATTCCCACTAAACACAAAAATCGAGTTTCAATCCTACCCAAATTTTGAATGACCTGATCTGGTTTCGAAGAC
This sequence comes from Cyrtorhinus lividipennis, assembly GCA_019603395.1. Classification (NCBI taxonomy): domain Eukaryota; kingdom Metazoa; phylum Arthropoda; class Insecta; order Hemiptera; family Miridae; genus Cyrtorhinus; species Cyrtorhinus lividipennis. Next base: position 13,241,747 of record CM034008.1, read on the forward strand.
CAACTAGAGCCAGAATGAGGTCCCTAATCAAAACTTCTGAATTTAGACAATTTTTTAGAAAAAAGATAGTTCAGATTTGTAGAAAAAACGCCTTCTATGAGTCAAAAAGGATACCTTCCCACCTATCTGTGATGTCTCGGTGACTCCGTATTGAACTTTACTCAATGGTCTTATCTTTGCCTTATGTAACCAGTATTCTTGATTTGTACATTAATATACATCAGTATTTTGACAAATGCGTTATATCCTTATCCCCTCGTTATAACACAATCTATTTCAGTAGAAGGTTTCCAAGATTTCCGGACAATTTTTGGGCCTATTATCGAATAATTTGAACACAATTTCTCACTAAATGATGATTGGATTGTGTCCGGAACACACCACTGTTACCGTCTTCCCCATAATCTTGCATCAAGGAATAAAGAACCATTATGGAATAATTTACAGCGTGAATTATCAGATGATGCCAATAGTTAGGTTTATCTCGTGTATACCGTTGGATTGTAAATTGGCGTCCACAGCGCAAGAAACGTGCATGAATTCAGTATGCAACCATAAATACCTTCTACAGCCCAAAATTTAGAAACGTGGTGAAGCGTGACGTCATATGCTAGATAGATAAGACCGTCCAACAATCTTTCTGCTGCAGTTTCTCAACAAGTTTCCTACATTACTATCCAAATTTCTCCGCTCTCCACTAATATTTAATAGGGTTTCTGATCTTACTTTCAAATAGATAGTAACACAACTGATCATCTTCCGCTATTTCATCCAATGGAATGATGAAAACCCCGGCGTAGCTGTATGATTTTTAATAAATTCTGTATTTCTATCATTTTTTAGGGGTTTGAGCTAATCCAGGAATCACCTCAATTCAGCTTACTACCCTCATAGGGGGTGTAGACATGCTCGAGGAGTAATTCGTCGTAACTGCTCAGCCGGCTACGGGTGTTATCTATACTTTTCTGAGCGATCGGACCGAATTTGAAGCGGGTATGGGTGAAATTGTGTTTTTGAACACACTTTTCAATATGTTCTAGGATCTAGGCATGAGGGGTATGCACTAAATTCTGACTCTGAATCCATTGAAATGGGTTTAGGACCTCTTGGTGCCCACCGGAAGTGAGTAGGGTCAGAACGGGTACCAATTTACCTGTTTCAAAATTTCTGATACATAGTCGTGTGGGGCATCATTTTCCACAAAATTTTGAACCCTGAATCGATTGGAATGGGTCGGGGACACGCCCCATTCACTGTTTTCCCTATTTTCCCCATGTTCGATATTTTCGACGATTTAGACGTTTGGGGTAATGTTTCCCACTAATTTGTGGACGCTGAATCCATTGGAATGAGTCTCCATGCTCCTGGTCTGAGGAATAATCAACTCCTGTGATTTTAAATGTGTATCTAAACACTACAAACAAAATGAGGTATTTTTATTTAAAATTCCGTGTCTTATTTGCCCAGGGGCATAGCCTGCAAACTCGACCTATGTACCTAAGTATTCCCGTCGCCTGTACATTACACGTTTTTGCATCATTATCAATTTAATACTCACACAACCACGTTTTCTGCATTTGCTGTGTACCTGGCGGCTGAGATGCACACCACATCATACATCAGCAGGTAGGATAAGGTAACCGGCTGAGTGGCAATAGTCTCCGACGGAGTTGCAACAACCCCCTCATTTACGCCCTATTCATCTTGTCCTCGTCCTAATTGGCGCGGCTCTTTTGAAGTCGCTGTCGCGGCTCTTCCGGGCTCTATCACGACAGAAACGGGAAAACACGGTCATTGGCAGGAAATACGTGTACCTCCACAAGATGGATATTGTAGATTTCCCATACTGTTTGCGCTGCGTCAACAAGGAGGACAGCGCAGATCGTCAGTGAGCTGTAAATGACCAGCTCTCCAACCCCTGAGGATAAATGGTGACTAGGATACTCAAGAGCGAGTCAAAACTCCAGCCTGAAGTATGTACCTAACATCCCTAAGAGTCCCTGGATGGACCCCAACGTGGGAAAGGGGATGCAATTTTCATTTTGTAGAAATTTCTTGGGGCTCTTGGTACTCCCGAGGGTTATTCGTGTTTGGTCCAATCGTGTCGCTTATACTCTGCGCTTAGCTGGAAGAACTGTAAAGTTGAGACTCGAGACATTCCCCAATCGACCATTTTCTAAAGCTGATCACTAAATACGATAACCGGCTCAAACTCGGCTCTGACGTCTCAACATGTGTTTTTCCGTGATAATTAAACTTAAATTAGGTTACGGCGCAACGTTTACGCTTGACGTGGACTGGAGCCTGTTTTATATCTGCCCACATGCGTTCCCTCCTTGAGGAATTAATCCGCACCAGATGATGGTTTTAGGTTGGGTCGAAAAACCCTCGGCTCAAGTGAGATTACCTACTTGATCGGAATGGGGTGGTGAAGAGAAACATTCGGCTGTAGAAGCCGGGGAGAATCGTTCAAAACTGCCGTTCGCCATGGATGGAATGACGCAACGAGGCAGACTTGAGCGACAAAACCAGGGTGACGAGCCCAGCCGGACACGAAGACTAAATATTCGAGTTATTTTGTTTTTCAATCTGAAGCGTCGAGTTTTTCCGTCACCGAAAGGCTGGGGAATACAACTGGAAGATCCCAAGATTTGATTTATGTCAACTTCCCTGTCAGACTTGTGCCACAAACGGACTTATCTGGCAGAACAGATCTCACTTCGGTCTGACCCTATCTGAGCATCACCATCAAAAACGCATCCCCCTCCAAAGTCAAAAGCAACTAATCACCGACTTCCTTCTCCAAATTGACGTCCCCATCCACAACATTTACGCTCGACAGAGAGCGAGAGATCTCATTGCTCTGGCACTGCGGGGCGGGGGGTGAGCTTGTCAACTGATTTCAATTATTTATAATTAATACTCGGTTGCCGAGGTCCATCTACGTCGGAGGTCATTAGAGGAGACCGTCTAGGGATTTTTCTGGTTCCGCGGGGGCACGAATTCTCATAAATAAGCCGCGTATCTGCCTGTGATCGCTGGCGTAAGTCCTGATGAGTCTTCCACTGACGGCCAAAGGAGAACAGTAAAAATAGTTCGCTTTTTGAGCCCAACATTTCGGTTAGGACAACGAGAACGAGTCGGTGAGAATTTTGAGGTGGTTAAATGAGTTAAGTTCGCGATCAAGCAGGTTTTGGAGGCCTGAGAGGCTGCTCACTGCCGTCCATTTCTCTGAGAACCTGAAATTTTGGGCAGAATCCACTTCTCAGGCTCTAGTTGGTGCTAGAAACTGTTCACACTGGTCGGCCCAAATTCGGTATGGGTAAAAATGTGATTTTGGGACATTGTAGGTATCATAATAATGCTTAGGATGGTGCGTTGAAGAAGTGTACAATAATTATAACAAAATTCAGCTTGCAGCTGACCAAAATGAAACCGCTATCGAAGCATCTACAGAAGCGTAAACTACATCCATCTGAATATCATCCTGGTCAATTCAAATGATTGGCACAAGTTGCCAATTTGTGTTACATCAGCACAATCTCTCATAAATGAATAAATTAAGTTGTTTGAGGTCTCAGAATGCTGATTGTAACTAGTAGAAGGGAACTGACTTTGGCGTTTTTGATTGTATAAAACTGTCGTTGTGTATTTCTGTAGCAAGTCGGGTATGTATCACCCCATGAAGCGATATTTTGAAGGAAACTGGGGGAAACGAGAAAAAAACTCAAATTCTGGCTCGTTCGTTCGAAATCTGGAGATTTGGTGCAATATTTTCGAAAGTTATAATGTACCGGAATCAAAATTGATTTCATGGGGACAGAAAACAAGATGGCGGAGGGTCAGGCGCGCTCAGAGGGGCTCACAGATAGTACACTTCGTGGACAACCTGGGCCGTCAACATGCATGTTGGAGTGGTTTATAGGCGAAGTTTCAGGTTGAAGAAGTTGTGTCTGTGGAGAGGTCGACGACAAGCTAGACAACATCAATTTTTCGAACTCAGAACGCATTTTTCCGTCGCATTTCCGTTTTACTGGGTTGTGATGCGTTTTCGCTCGTGTTATCGTTATTGTTATTGTATCGGCATGAATTTTGGTGTCTTTACGCAAATTTTAGAACGACCCCAAGCCCATAAACATATCCATGTTGAATGCTAAATCGCTGCTCATTCAGAAATACGAGAATTCAGCATCTAGGAAGCCAATGAGGGGACAGATGTTGGCAACCAACATTGATAACCTGGTTTACCGTCTGTCGTAAACCTCAACACCATAAGCGAAGTCTCATGTCAACCAAGTTGGTCGTCTGTGGCCGCTTGATGGAGGGAACCTCGCTTGTGGAGACCTTGACGCAGGGAATGTGCCATCACGCTGCAGCATTCACAATCTCAAAATCTCTTCAGAGGCGACCTTGATAGACTAGACCGCGAACTCATTCTGAATACAGGCAGGTCCTCATTTTGTATACAGGCCTGTGCACAAGTAAATCTGCGTGAACTTTCGTGATCCATCCCACCAGCACCTAGAAAGGATCCAACTCTGGCAAATGGCAAAATTGAAGCTCTATCACCTCTCATTCAAGGGTGGCCCTTATACCGAAGGCTGTGGCTTAGAGCAATACGACCTCTTCAGCCGAAAAATGATGAAAATATGTATGGTAGGTGTATCTATGTACAGCTCGTATCAAAACAGAACGCCAAAATCCTCGTTTATGCTGATATCAGTACGTAGCAATATTATATTTTATTCTTGACTAATCTGGAGATGAAAATCAATCCCAAAATAACCAAAATCACCACTACCATAATAAAACAGTTCTGATGCTGAGCAAAACCAGTTTTGCGGAGTAGACGGTTTACCGCGGGAAATCGGCCGTACAAGTCGCGTAATCGACTTTGAATCTTTTTCATGGATTTCCTCTGATTGAGAAGGTGCAGTTTAGTCTCGTTAGCCACACTAAGCTGCTGATCGACAAGGAAATCCGAGTTCCTTATCAGCTCAACTTCCACGTCGGAACGTTGCCGGTTAGCTGACAAGGGTTGCCGTCCAATTTGCAATTCCTCAACATTTTTAGCAGCGCGGTAGTTGTCGAGTATTTTCACCAACTCTTTCTTGTAGTCATGGAATATTTCTTCGTGTCTCGTCAACGATCGTTTGATTAAGGGTGAAGCGTCGTCGGACGTCAAGTGGGACATTTGCAAGTGGAGGTGGTTGAGTTTGCCAAGGAGGTCGTGGATTTCGGAACCTTCTGCTTCTACAGCGTCACTGGAAGGCAAAGTAGCGTTGTAGTTGAATTTAGGCTTTGGAATCGAGCAGATCTTGTTCAAAATGGTCAGTTTGAGGTCAATTTCTCCTTCAAGAATCCTGGCATTCTTCTGCACGTCTGCGTACGTTGGCATAGTTGATCCAAAGTAACGCGCTCAAAAGGAATTATTTTTCTAATGACCAATGATTTAAAGTTAACTACAGTATACACCATCTACCATGCATGAATAGCAGCGATTGGTGTCTAGCAAGAATTGGTTTTATTACCATGTACGAGTATGAGGGAGTATATCATGGCCCAAAACCTGTAGCCTTGGAGATACAAATCAATGTATTTTCTGCGTATCTAGAACAACTGACAAATAAAGTGGTGAGTAGCATTTTACGGAGTGTAACGCTTGCTACGGTTTGATGATTTCGTTACATCGGATTTTGGTCCTTCGATTAGCGACTTTTCGCGACTCCATGAGAAAGGTCAGCTTCCAACAAGCAGATGGCTGTCGGATTGAGATGGCACGAACAGATCACAACTCCGAAATGTTTTCCAAATGAGAATACCGCCCGAAAAAAAAAAAAAAATTCTTGTCGACATCATCCGACGTAATTCATTGGCACCGAACAAGGCGCTGCTCTGTGCTCCGAGCCACTTAACCTCGGCTACTGGTCTTGGTCCGTCAAGTGCGCGGAAGATACACAGGAGAGTCACCGACGTTCTAATTAGACGACATCAAGTGGATAATCGAGCGGAGCGAAAAACCATATTCTCTGAACTTGTTGACAAAATATTATTTCCCGACGCGCAGAACAAGATCCAAGCTACAAGATGTTTCGAACGAAAAAATGCGAGTATTTTTCAATAAAATTGCGAAGTGTGTACAGATTAACTGTAAAGATCTGTGTAAAGGTCAATATGTGCCACAGAATTAAAATTGCGTTTCTAGATCAAAAAATGCTACAAATTCTTTCTCAGGGGTAGGTTATTCCTCCGAACAGCAGCATGGAGACTTTATCCAATCGATTCAGCGTCCAAAATTTAGTAAAAAATAATACCCCGCACAAAAATGTTTTAGAAATCCGAAATTTTGGTCTAGATAGTCCAAGAGAGCGGCTCTAGTTAGTCGTCGAAACTTTTCAAGCCGTTCGGACCAAACTTGAGGGGAGTAGGGGTCAAAATGTGTATCCAAAAAATGGGTTTTCATGATTTTTGGCGATCCGGGCATGTGGAGTATCATTTTCCACTGAATTTTGGACGCTGAATTCAATGAAATAAGTCCCAGAACGATTGGCACCCACCGGACGAAGTTATGGGTCATAATCTATCTACCCATTTTGAAAATGTATTTTCGAGATTTCTGGCACCTAGGCGTGTGGGGTATCATTTCCCACTAATTTTGGACCCTGAATCGATTGAAATGGGTTCGGGGCCCACAACACCCACTGTTTCCCCATTTTTGATTTAGACATGAAAGGTATACAAGAAAACTTTGAGGCCAATTGGAGAAGGTTAACCCTTCCCCCTCCCCATGACCTTGGGCATGATTGCTTAATTTTGATTAAACGTTTCTGGAGACCAACTAGAGAAAGAAAGGCCAAAATTTCCTATTTTCCAAAAATGTTATACTATGTTATACAAAATGGCGGAGAGTAGTGCATAAACGAAAATCATGTAGGCAACTGTTAGTTGAGTAACTCGATGATAAACCGTGATAGGTAACTGTTAGGCCGGGTACACACGTTGAGGATTCCGGAGAAGGATTCCTCTGAGAAAAACCTCTGAGGCGGCCGGAGCCGGACGGAGCATCCACACGTAGGGGAAAACCTCAGAGGCGGCCGGAGCCTTCGGCAAAAATCAAAAATAAACGAGGAGCTACGACCACTGTGACGATACTCGAGCGATACCTACGACGTTGAGGCCAACCGATCACCTCATCCACACGTGAGGGAAGGGGTTCAGTTCCGGGAACCGGAACCCCGGCCTCAGGTGGCCTTTCCAAAAATTGGAAAGGTCTGGCGGCCTATACAGTCCGCCTCAACTGAAGGCCTCGACCCGTCCACACGGTCCGTCGGCCGGAGAGGTTGGCCTCAACGGGGAATCCTCTCCGGAATCCTCAACGTGTGTACCCGGCCTTATGATGTTCCATCCGTCTTGATGTGGACCGTGCGTTGAACTGAAATGAATGTTGTTTGGACGCATTGTGACAACTTTTGAAAAGTTGCCTTTGACGAACGTCCACAACCAGAAGTGTGAAGAACATTGACATGTCTCACCCTGAGCCAAGACAAACTACAACCCGGCGGTGAAAGAATAACAGACGATATGAACCGTATCTGACTAATAAGTTACAGGCTGTTGACAGATGGATTTAGAAACAAAAAGTGCTTTCAGAACGGGACAAAAAATTCATCTTTTAGTAGTTCTAGGTAGCACGGTCGAAGTGGAAGTGAAGGGTTTGTCGAGGGGTTGAAGGGTGTGTTTCTCCCGGGGTGACCCGTTATAGGGGGAAACACGAGGGAAAAAAACAACTTTAGGGGCGGCTTCCACAGCTAATAAGCAGCTAGACTCACTAAGCTGGAATTAGTTAATTGCTCGCAGAAATCGGTTCCGCCGCCTCAAAAGGCCCGTCAAAATCTGGAAAGTGGCCGCGTTTAATGGGCCGAAGTTTTTTCTTCGTAAACTCTTCAAGGACTCAGGATTCGGTTGAAGAGTTTCCGACTCAGTTCGTCACCGACTACGTCATCAACGTGAGGGAAAAGTCAAATCTGGCGCCTCAATCGGATTCTATTGTAACGATTTATGTTCTTGGTAACTAATTTATTAACAATTGTTCACTTGAGTACATACACTGTTCACATTCGCGCACTTACACAATGACAGAATCACAATACACGGTTGTAACGCAGTTGTTGCACTATTTATAAGGCGGCACGGCACGATTTATAACCCGAAGCATCTATATCCGGACTCCGAATTGAACTGAACTGTGCGGCGTTTCTGGGCCCGTTTTTATACCTGCTGCCTGGTCGAGAACGTTCTGGGACGAACGGGGAGGTTCCCAAATGTTCGAGACCCTTAAACCTCCACAGGTCGTTGACCTTGAGACGCCAGCAGCCCATTTGACCAGCGCCAGTGCGAGCTCGCAACACTATCTTGGATTCTCTCCTGCATACGATTTGGGTTGTGAATCAGCCCATTTCAAATTTGTTAAAAATAACAGTTTGGAAAAACAGTTTATATCTTGTTTGGTTCTTTCTTCTGGTGGAAATGAATAATGAGACGTATTATTTCAACACGAATATCACCAAATAATAATACCAAAAAACCCTTCGTTTTTCACATTATAAAATCTATACTTATCAATAAATGTCATTTTGGTTGGTTATTCCTTGAATAATCAACTCATGTTTTCATCCAAAAAGTCAATCTCTCCTGTTCGGCCCAAATTTATCTTATCTTTATCTGAATAAGAATTAGCAAATGTCCGTCCGCAGTCCACGCCGTTTTTGGTAGTAGACAATTTTCTAAAAATCTAAAATTTTCTTCTGGGACCTGTTTTACGGCTCTAGTTGGTCCTCAAAACATTTCAGCCAAATCGGACCAAATTCAGGGGTGGTAGGGCTCACAATATGTATTTTGAAAAATTAATTTTCGATATTTTTTGCGATGTATTTTCCATTAAATTTTGGACGCCGAATCCAATGAAACGGGTCCTGGAACGGTTGGTGCCCGCTGGAAGAGGTTATGGGTCAAAATGGCTCTCTATTACCCATTTTGAATGTGTGTTTTCCAGATTTCTGTCTGAATGATACCCCACGCGTCTAGGTTCCAAAATAACTGGAAAACACACATGCAAAATGGGTAAATAGACACCCATTTTGACCCATAGCCTCATCCAGAGGGCAACTTTTTGGTGCACCTTTTTGGCACAATGAATACGTATGTGTTTTCGAGATTTCTGATACCTAGGCGTGTGGGTTATGATTTTCCACTAAATTTTGGACGCTGAATCCATTGAGACGGGTCTCGGAACGATTGGTGCCTTCTGGATGAGGCTATGGGTCAAAATGGGTGCCGATTTACCCATTTTGTATATGTGTTTTCCAGATTTCTGGTACCTAGGCGTGTGGGGTATCATTTTCCACTAAATTTTGGACCCTGAATCGATTATAATGAATCCCACATCCACTGTTTCCCCCATTTTGAAGAAATGAATCTCCATGCGCCTTGTCCGAGGTTTAAATTACTCTCCATGAGCCTGGTTCGAATAACCAACCCGTGTGTAAGAATTTTCATCGTTTTTATGAACTAGTTACCTACATAGGACACCTATGTCCACTAAAAAAGGAAAAATAATTTTTTTTTTTCATTATTCTGGGAGTATCGTGTACCTAATTATTATTTGGTATTTTCTAAAAATCAGCAATTTTTAATGTTTCCGTGTGAATATTACGTAACCAGATAAAATCTCCTTAGGTATGATGGTTCTCCGTATATCTGACGCGGCAAGCATCTTCGTAATTTTAATTTCCCCTTGAACTCAGTCACATTTCTCATAACCGACGGTACTGATAAAAATCGTCGATCCCAATTGACACGGGACCGGAAAAAGAGGTTATCGTATTCGAGTATCGTGCCGAGCAAAAAGACGAGATAAATTCACTTCGGAGGAGCGGAGAGTGAGAATTGAGAGATACGATTTGGGAGCAAAAAATAGTTTGTTAGGGGCTCTCCTTCAGCCCGCTCAAACGTTATCAGTCGCACCAACACTTTCGTTGGTCTGTGAATGGAGTGAACGCAATGGATGTTCCATCTCATCGGAAACAAACGTATGTAAAAAAGGAAAGGGACATTTTTCTTTCGCAAATTACCACGTGTTCTATCTCCTTGAATTTGGGCGTGAAGTGATCGTCCATATTTTTCTTATCGGGCGTGGTTCCGGCATTCACTGGAATGTAATGACGCAAAATTACTGGAATGTTACCTAATAATCATAAACTTGTCCTCATAATGAGTTCTTATCTCAATTTGTTTTAGTCAGTCTCGAATAACATTGGTCGTTCGAGCAAAAGTAAATAATCTGGCTCTAACCCTCTAAAAGTAAATGTTGAAGTGCACGGTTTTCAATTTTTTCCCATTTGAATACAGCATGGCTCCATAATTCAGAACTTATGTCAATCAATGACCTTTTTAAATCATTGTTGTTGTTGTTGGAGATTTGGGGTGAAAGTTCATAAAATCTCGCCTGCACAAACAGTCACCCTATGGAACGTCACCCCTTACAGGGGTTGCCATGCATGAAGTGTGGTAGGAACCTCTCACAAACCACTACCTGAGCTATCTTAACCTCCTCATATCATATAAATCCTGTGTTGTACATTGGTTGTACGCCATACATCTAAAATTGCGTGTGGACCATCTTGCAACTAACTTGTTAACTTGTCTTACAACGAAGTAATCCAAAGTTTTTGATCTTTACCAACCACTTCTGGATAACAAGCAACCAGCTATTTATGCATAACAGAAAAAGTGATACAACAACGTGTTATAAAACACTTTTTCAGTTATTGTATACCAAATGTTTTTAAACATGCTGTATAACAGCAGCCAGCATCGCCTCTTTTCCTCCAGGAGCTTTCCGACGCTAGCGTCGCACTCTCACAGTCGCTGTTATCACTCTCTAATCCGCGAAATTCCATGTTTCTTGTTTCTGAGTGGCAGTTTTATTCTTGTGTTCTCTCGTCGGTTGACAATGATGTGCGAGTTTTTTGGGAAAGTACTTTTGGTTTGCAAAACCAAATGTGATCTAGACATGGTTTGCAAAATATGCTTTGAACATTCTTTCAATAAACAGGAGTTCAAATGCCATGTCAAGGGAATATAATTTGAATTAATATTACTATTTTTATTATTGTTACTCTTATAATTATAGTGCTTGATTCCTAAAGGTAATATCTTGTCATTATGAATGATTACTTTTGTACCTATTTGGCAGATAATTGAGATACAAAAAGTGGGAATACAACTTGATAAATAAAGAATATAACTTCTTGAAACAAAATCTTGTTCATTTACATACATGCCAGTCTTCCATTGGCAACCATGACCATCGGAAAACGAGCCCCTAACCTATTCAAGCAACAGCTGCTTTTGTTAAGCCAGACCTGATATGACGCCATTTTGAACTATGCTGACGGAGTGAGCTTGAAGCCTAAAAGGAAGTTAAGTCAGTAAAGAACAATGATGGACAAAAAGTGTTCAGGCCAATTTCAGGCCAATACTTCCTACTACCGCACCTAGTGTATAATTCGAAGTTTTCAAGCAATGAGGTAGCAAAGCATTCAAGTAATATTGGCTCAGTTGGTAAAAGTGAATAGGAAAACATTCTCTGGTTGCGATATTTCAAAAATCGCGGGTTTGAGAGTGATAACAGGTATTGAATGAGTGCGACACTAACGCCGGAAGGCCCCTGGCGGGAGGGAGGTAAAGCTGGCTGTTTCTGTATCTAATGTAGAGTCTTAATAACAAGTTTTATAATTTTGTCGTACAACTAACACAACCGTCCCCTCTGAACGTGTCTACACCTATGAAACAAAAATTGCAACACTTTTCATCATTTGAGGACTCAGTACTGATCATGGTTTCGGAGATGAAGGTTATGCTGGCCAGTGGTGTGTGATTTTATCAGCTCGCCTTCAACCAACTGAGAGCAAATACTGGATGCTGCCTTCGCTAGAAGCTCGGCATTGGAAAGACAGTGGAACTCACCTGATGGAGGGGCTGATGGAACTTAAGCGACTATTCCATCTCTGCTATCATCGCGAGCGCCCCAAGCGTGAGTCGCTCGAAGCAAAATGGCTCTTCAAAAAGACAAAGGGAATGTACTCCGCGATCATTGCTGAGCTAAAATGTCTAGGGCACGCATTTAGAAAAATGCCAAAAGGGATGGTGGGGGGTATCAGTTTCAGGAATCGAATATCGAAGGAAAGAGAAAGGCTCGGGTCACAGTGATCCAAGTGCTGGAGTGCCCAAGAAACTAAATTCTACAAAATGTTGGACGCTGAAACCATTTAGATGAGTCCCAAACCAATTAGCACCCGTTGGAGGGAGGTTGGGGTCCGAGTGGGTCCCAACCTACCTATTTTGAAAGTGAGTTTTCGAGATTTTCAGGTACCTAGGCGTGTGGGGTATCATTTTCCATTAAATATTGGACCCTGAATCGATTGGAATGGGTCCGGGTCACGCCACACTCTACTGTCTTTCTCATGTTTGATATTTTCGACGATTTAGGAGCGTGGGGTATCATTTTCGTCTAAATTTTGAACGCTGAATCCAATGAAATGGGTCCCAGAACGATTGGCGCCCTCTGGTTGAGGTTATGGGTCAAAATGAGTACCTACCTACCTATTTTGAAAGGTGCGTTTCGAGATTCTTGGGTACCTAGGCGTGTGGGGTATCATTTAGATTTTTAGTTTTTTTTTTAATTTTGGACGCTGCATCGATTGGAATGAGTCAGAGACACTCCATCCTCACTGTTTTCCACCATTTTCCCAGTCTCCTGGTCCAAAGAATAAACAACCCTTGTGAAAGAATTTGCGGCGTTTCGATTTTGACATAATGAAACGTATATCTAGTGACAAATTTTTGGGCCAATTGGAGAAGTTGACCTCTGGCGGGATTACATAGATTGATTATTCAAGGAATAACCAACAAGAATAATAGTAGGTAGTGAGACCAAACACCGGATTTCCCGTTGTACTCACCAGAAATCGTACAGGTAATACTATAATTTCGTCTCTCAAATAAAAACAATATTTATTTACGTCGAACAGACCTTCTTTCAACTGTACCAATCACTTTTTTCCCCTTTTTCACGCTCAGTTCCATCTCTCTCAAATCGCGGTGGGTTCAAAAGATTATCGCTCACTAGTCGCTCTTAAAATGAGTAGACTCGACATTGACGCTCTAATTCGGCTATTAGACAGTTGTACAACTGTAAATAATTTCATTCATAAAAAGTGTCAATCAAACAATCTTTTGATTTTGCGAGTGATGCACCAATTATACGTTCAATTTCATGTCTTGCAGTTTGTTTACGAGGGGTATTTTCATGTTTTCATTACGAATCACGTCGAGATAAATTGCAGTTGGAAGAAATATAATGAATTACGGACACATGAGACGAAACTGTACCAATTGTAGAATACTAAATAGGGAAAGAAGTAGAGTCCAAATCTCTCACATGGACCTCGGAGTTGTGTAGGTTGGTTTTTCTATGAATAATCGAAGTTTTCATGCAAAAAGTCAATCTTTCCGATTCGGCCCAAAAATTTTTTCTTTGCGTTTCAAGGTGTATAGATCAAAATAAGTTAATGTACGTGTGCCTTCCACGCTGATTTTGGTAGTAGTAAATTTTATAAAATGCTAAAATTCAGGGATCCGTTTTTAGCTCTAGTTGGTCCAAAATTTTATTTCGAAGAATTGATTTTCGGCTGTCTAGGCGTGTGCGGTATCATTTCGACTAAATTTTGGACGCTGAATCCAATTAGGTGGATCCCGGAACGATTGGCGTCCATCGGAAGAGATTATTCGTCAAAATGGGTACCTATCTACCCATTTTGAATGTGTGTTTTCGAGATTTCAGGTACCTAGGTATGTGGAGTATCATTTTCCACCAAATTTATGACGCTGAATCCACTGAGATTAATCCCAGACCGATTGGCACCTGCGGGAAGTGGGTAGGAGTCAAAATGGGTACCAATACCTACTTTAAATGTGGGTTTTTGGCCGGGGACCTAGTTGGTTCCCGTAATTTTTCAACCCGATCGGACCAAAATGGGTTGGGTAGGGGTCAAAATTTCGAAAAATGGATTTTTGAGATTTCTGGAATCTAGGAGTGTGGGGTATTATTTTCAACTAAATTTTGGACGCTGAATCGATTGGGATGAGTCTCTATACTCCTGGTACGAAGAATAATTAACCCCTGTGAAAGAATTTGCAGCCCATTTCATGAGAGAAACTTGATGGCACTTTCTGCTAAAAATCGGTAAAAAATGGAACCGTACCCTTTTCCCCCTTCATATTATTATGTATTCTACTGTCAACTGCGAATTCAGAGAATGAAATATTCGTTGTTACTATTTCAATTCGATTCGATTCAGAGAATCGATCTGCCATTGTGCAGCACCTGTTGCTCTAGCGAAGAGGAAATTCGCCATTTTTAGGACTCCGAGACAAAAGCGGAGATAAGTGAAGGCGGGCTATGCTGTGTCCTGGACGGGGCACCTCCGCTTCGAACTTCCTTAGTTCTTCCCCCCGGAGATAGGCGGGCCAATTCCCCCACCGAGAATCAGGCTCCTCCTCGCGGGAAGGGATTGCGCCCGCGGGGTCCTTCGATAATCCCCAGTGTCTAAACAGTAGTCCGCCGGTTTGTCGCCAGTTTTGTCACACGTACAACAATAAACAAGTTTCAACGGTATTTCGTGAGTGTTTTGTTTTGGGCTGATCATGTCGGGGCAGAGGAAAACGGCGGCGGCGCTGAAGAAACCGCAGGACGACAATCCGGAGATACTTGAGGCGGTGTCCAAAGTTCTCCGCGGGTACGATTGGTCTCTCGTCCCCATAGCCACCAAGTAAGACTTGTGACCACTGAGATTCAATTCATTTTATTTTCTTGTGATTTGTGATTTTTTGATTATTATAAACAACATTATTTTTTGGAACGTAAATTCATTCAATTAAATAATACATCAATTCAAAAAAAAAAAAAAAATAATAATAATAATAAAATAAAATAAATAAAAAATTAGGGTGACTTAAAATAAAAATAAAAAATAAATTGTTTATTAGGAAGAGTTATAGAAGAAAGTTATCCTGATCAAGATCCTAAAATGCTTCTAGTTAAATTCGAATGTGGCTTATTACGTTTACATTACGCACTCCTTTCTATGAATATTTTGGTTATTATATAGTTTATTCTTGAGATCAAACAAGTTTGACTACCTTACAAATCCGGTGCCCTCGTAACATTGAAATTCAGACACGGACTAAATGCGTTTGAATACAATTTTGAATTCTAATAATTTCGAATCGTGTATGGTTGTTAGTGATAATTAGATAATGGAAAATCGTACGATAAAGCAAAATAATGATTTTGCTTGGTTATTCTATATTATTTGATTATTTGAATAATCAACCTGTGTTTTCATACAAAAAGTCAAAAGTCTTCAGCGTGCAAAATTGACTTGAAAATGATACCCCATTAACGTAGATTGCCAAAAATCTCGAAAATCCATTTTCAAAATACACATTTTGACCCCTACCTTCCAAATTTTGACATGATTAAAACAATGGTTGATTATTCAAGGGGTCCAAATAAGCAATCAATAAGCAAATGTTTGTTCGCCGTCCACGATTTTGGTAGTAGAACAATTTATAAAAACCTGAAATTTTGATCAGGGTCCTGTATCTGACTATAGTTGGTCCTCAAAACATTTCCGCTCGATCGAACCAAATTTATGGTGGGTAGGGGTCATTATAATTATTTGGAAAAATGGATTTAATGATTTTTGGCGATCTAAGCGTGTGATGTATCTTTTTCGACTAAACTATGGACGCTGAATCCAATGACGAGTCCCAGAACGATTTGCGCCCACTAAAAGGTTTTATTGGTCAAAATGGGTATCTATATACCTATTTCGAAAGTGGGTTTTAGAGATTTCTGGTACCCAGGCGTGTGGGGTATCATTTTCCACTAAATTTTGGACGCTGAATCTAATTAAATGGGTCCCGGAACGATTGATGCCCACTGGAAGAGGTTATGGGTCAAAATGGGTGCCCACTCACCCATTTCGAATGTGTGTTTTCGAGATTTCTGGTGCCTAGGCTTGTGGGGTATTATTTTCCACTAAATCTCGGACGCTGAATCAATTGGAATGGGTCCCGGAACAATTGATGCCCATTGGAAGAGGTTATGGGTCAAAATGGGTGCCCACTTACCCATTTCGAATGTGTGTTTTCGAGTTTTGTGGTACCCAGGCGTGTGGGGTATTATTTTCCACTAAATCTCGGACGCTGAATCAATTGGAATGGGTCCCGGAACGATTGATGCCCATTGGAAGAGGTTATGGGTCAAAATGGGTGCCCACTTACCCATTTCGAATGTGTGTTTTCGAGATTTCTGGTGCCTAGGCTTGTGGGGTATCATTTTCCACTTAATTTTGGACCCTGAATCGATTGGAATGGGTCCGGAACCCGTTACACCCACTGTTTCCCCCCATTTTCCCCATATTGAAAGGAGAGTCTCCATGCTCCCAGTCCGAGGAATTACCAACCCCTGTGAATGAATTTGCTGCGTTTTGTCCCTGTGCCATCTTCGATTGAAGGATGCGTAGAACGCAGGAGGTTAAAGTTTATATGCCTTACAATCTCTCAGAAAACAACATTTGGGACACAATATTTAAATTTTTAAAAAGCGTGAAATTTGTAAGATTTTTTTTTTTTCAGGTTATTTTACGCTCTCGTGAAGGATTTTTACTGCTTACCCCACTGCCCCGGATTTCAAAGATATCGGTAGCCCCTTTTTTTCCTGTCGAACCGAGCGATAAAACGGGCGCGTTTCTGATTCATTCATCGATCGTCGAGAAAAATTTCCTCTTTTTGGTTTCGGTCCATCAAGTGACCAAATGTCCGAGGTTCTAGTAATTTATTCCTTCTCAAACTCCCCTGTAAAATTCGTCCGCTAACAGCTACAAACGAGAAAACATAAAACAAGAGACGCGAAGGGGGGAAAAGAAATGCCGCTAGTCCATAAACAGAGTGAGAGGCACCACGGTACATTTAGCCTTTGGGCCGTTTGTCTTGTTACGGCTCCCAGACTTTTGCCATCTTCCCGTAAAAATACTTTGAAGATACGACCCTGTTAATACTCCTACCGAAACTCACAAGAGTATACAGAGGCCTCGACGAACGTCATAACAAATTAATTCGAGGAGCCGACCCGTGATATTTTAATTGATCGGGCGATAATTGGAAGGACGATATATATTTAGATGGTGATATATTTGACGGATATTCCGGGTTTTATAAATAGAATGGAACGTGGAGAAAGCGAAGTAAATGATTAGATAACTAGGGGAGTTTTCCCGGACAAATTTGGTTCAATTCGAGTTGTTGGAAATAAAACTGAACAGTGGAAAACAATTGAAATTGAAACATTTTCTTACACAAAAACTGAGTGGCTTTGAAGTTACAATATAACAACAACAAAATTTTGTATCTGCCTGGGTTTTTTATCGGCCTATCTCGATGTAAAATTTTGTAAAAAATGCTGCAAATTCTTACACAGGGGTTGGCTATTCCTCGGGTCAAGAGCAGGGAGACAACCTACCAGAAATCTCGAAAACACACATTCAAAATGGGTAGGTAGATACCATTTTGACCCATAACCTCTTCTGGTTGGTTCCAATCGTTCCGGGACCCGTATAATTGGGTTCAGCGTCCAAAATGTAGTGGAAAATGATACCCCACACGCCCAGATCGCCCAAAATCTCAAAAATCCGTTTTTTGGAATACACATTTTGACTCCTACCCCATCTAAATTTGGTCCGATAGGGCTGAAAAGTTTCGAGGGCCAATTAGAGCTGGAAACGACTGAAATCTGACCAAAATTCAGATTTTTAGAAAATTTGCTACTACCAAAACGGCGCGTATGACGTACGGCGGATAGACATTTGATTTTTTTGATCATGACACCTTGAAACGCACAGAAAAAAATTTTGGGCCAATTCTGAGAGATTGACCAAGTTATTCAAGGAATAACCAAGCAACCCTAACCACCATATATTATTTCAGAATGTAAAGGGTGGGGTAAGAGTTATGAACGGGTTATGAATGAAAATAGAAAGGAAACTAGTCAATTTAGAAAATTGAACCATCATTTATTTGAGTCAGAAATTAATCCCGTTTTGAAAATTACATCACCAAAATGGTGGCCATGAGCTTCAATACACCGATGATGGCGTTTTCGGGAAGTTTCATCTGCTTTTTGGCTTGTCTGCGAAGGTATCGTCGTAATTTCCTCCCTATTTCTCACCTCTTGCGTATCCAGAGCGTGATGGCTGTTTATGTGGTTATGTTTATAAACGTTTTCCTCAGGTAGCCCCCTAGGAAAATGTCACAAATTCTCAAAAAGCGGTGAGTGCGCCCCGTAGACTGAGAGACAATTCGAGAACGTTTGCCTCAGTTTATCCAATAAAACACGATCTGTAGGCGCTGTTGCTTTGTCCTGTTGACACCAGGGGTCTATCAAGTTAGTTCTAGCACCATTGCTCTTCAGTCTTTACATTGCTGACTTACCCGAGACTCAGTCTAGAAAGTTTGGCTATGCTGATGATTGGGAGCTAGCGGCTGGGTGTGAATTATTTGAAGAGGCAGAGGAAGATTTAACTCAAAACCTGGAAAGACTTGGAAGATTCTTTCGACAGTGGCGTTTACGGCCAAGTGCCAGCAAAACAGAGGTCTCATGCCTCTACCTGAACAATAAACTTGCAAAGAAAGAACTCAGGATTCAATTTCAGAACACATTGCTCCTCCATAACAGCACTCCTAAATACCTAGGCATAACACTTGATAGAACTCTGTCATTCAAAGCACACCTGACAAAAGCAGCAGAAAAATTGAAGACCAGAAATAATATAATTCAAAAGCTTTGCGGAACAAGCTGGGGGCTTCAGCTTCTACTATGCGCTCAACAGCTCTGAGTTTTGTTTTTCTACGGCTGTTTTGTGCACCTGTGTGGCTAAACAGTCCTCACACTCATAGAGTTGATGCCCAACTCAATAATACAATGAGAATGATCAGTGGAGTCATCAGATCAACACCTACTGAATGGCTTCCAGTCCTAAGCCACATACCACCACCAAACCTGCGACGTAAGAATGCTCGATGAAGAGAATTTGATAAAATTGCAAATAACCCAGATCTGAGAATACATTACGATATCGAAAACGCAAATAAGACCCGATCAAGAAGGCCACCAACAAAAACTGCAATTGACTCTGCCACTGAGCAAAACTTCAGTTTGAATAGCGCATGGCAGCAAGATCAAATCCCATGGTTCTCTCGAAGACCACCAGGTTTTGGCTTAACAAGGAAAACATGGTCGACTCTAAACAGAATTAGAACCAAACACGGTCGATGTGCTAACTTGTTGTATAAATGGGGCAAAACACCATCAACCTCCTGTGAGTGTGGGGAAAGGCAAACAATTGACCACATAGTGAAAGAGTGCTCAATCACGGCCTTTATAGGAGGATCAGGAGAAGATTTCTTTATGGCAACTCCAGAATCAATAGTTTTGTTTTTCTTTTTCTGTAGTTACCACTAAGGGGGCGTCAGACAGTCCCTTGCAAAGTGTTTCCAATTTATTGAAGCTCCTGTATGGAAATTTAAACTTTTTCTTTTTGCAATATGCTCGTAAGACTTGTGAAATTTCTCTAGCCTATAAACAAATAAAATATTTTCAAAATTTTAAATTTCGTAACTTTGAAGTTATGAGAAGTTGGCAGTTGAATCATAGTTCGCGACAATTTCACAAGTCTTAAAGGATATTGCGAAAGAAAAAAGTCTGAATTTTCAAACAGGAGCTTCAAAAATTACTTTTGGAAAATCAGGCCTTGCGGCATGGGTCTGGCGAGGTAGGGTGGTCAGCAGCGACAGTTTGGCCGTCTGCCGCTAGATTGAGTTGCATTGACAGACCCCCTTGAAGGGACTAACGAGAAAGAGAGGTGTGAAGCTGAGAGTGAGAAAGGGTGAAAAAGGGTTTTCTTTTCCTGGTTGCCTGAGAGAAACTCATTCTTTTCTGTTGAAATTACCTGACCTCTTCAAGATACTGAATAGTAAACATTTTTTCTGGGTTTATTAATAGAGAAATGACCCCATCTTGGTTTCATATGGTTACGGGCCCAAAACACATTTGCTCAGTGTGAAAAGGTATCTCATCAACTTTCCGATCGGACCAAATTTGGGTGTTGGTGGGGGGGGGGGATCAAATGTGTTTTTGAAAATTGGATTTTTGGAGATTGGGTAAGCGGGGTATCGTTTTCCACTAAATTTTGGACTGTGAATCCAACGAAATAGGTCCCAGAACGATTGGCACCCACTGGAAGAACATATGGGTCAAATTGGGTATATATTACCCATTTTGAATATGTGTTTTCGAGATTTCTGGTATCATTTTCCACTGAATTTTGGACCCTGAATCGATTGGAATTTGTCCAGGACCCACCACATCCACAGTTGAAAATGCGCCAGAGTCAATGCAGTTAGAAATTATCGATTTGCAAAACGACCAAGATTTGCGCAACAAATTCAACGAGGGAGACTTGTTGAACTTTTACCACTGCATTGACAAAAATATGTACAAAGAGTTGCGCATAAACGCTCTGAAATGTGCCAGCTTATTTGGTTCTACCAATATATGTGAACAAACTTTTTTAATACTGAATAATAATAAAACAAAAAATCGAAACCACCTTGCAAATGAAAGTTTGGAAGCAGTTTTACATGTTGCTACAAGTAAATTTGACCCAAATATAAAAAAGATTGTAAGCACTATGCAGTGCCACGCTTCAAATTAATAAATTATTTTTCAATTTTAATACATTATATGCATTTTTTATTGTCTTTAATTACCTATACTTCTGGCGGCCCGCCATCAGTTCATGATTAGCCCAAGTGGCCCCTAGTTTTAATAAGTCTGTGCATCCCTGAACTAGAGCCATGAACAGCTTCTTTAGTCTCAAAGGGAACCTCATCTGGTTAGGCAACATGGCTTAGCAGGTATAAATCACCCAACCCGACCACTCCAACACAAAAGGTGAAAAAGGTCACCATATATGACCGGGTGAATGCTACAGGCAAGTCCACGAAAAGGAGTCACATAGGCATAGCTGCACAACCCTAATGTGTGGAGGGCCCAGAAGCGGTATCACAAAAGTGTCTGACGCTCCCTTAATACCTTGGGACAAGGGATCATTTCCATATTATGATGATCCTGAAAATTGAAATTAATACACTGATTGATGTCTTTGAAGCCATACGCTAAATAAATAAATATCAAATTAGTTTCCTTACTTGCTCCTTCCAGTTTGGGCTCAAAAAGTGTTTCCAGAACTTAAACATTGGTTGCTGCATTCATCGTTACTCGAAAAATAAGGCCTTATGACACCGAATCGGGAAACTGTCACTTTGGTAGAGTGTAAAGATCTTTGGAGAACTTGTCTTAGGGTTTCAGCTACCCAGTAGCGGATATTCTCTTTGTTTGTGGCTCCAGAAAAAATTTATTTGAATCCATAATTATCATTGTAATTTTCCCTTTCTATCATTTTGTCTACAGCGGCGAGTGATCGGGTTAGTAAGAGATTCTGCCTTATTAACAGCTCTTACGGCACAGTTGCTAAGTAATCATTACTTCAAGGAATGAGTCTTTCTTCAATTACTTTCTCATTTGACGCTATTGTTCGTTTGGTGCTATTGGTGTCATTCAACAATATGGAATCATTTAATTTTACTCTAGTTTACTTCTAAAGGAGTGGGGAATCCCAAAACCAATTCCAGCATTAAATAGGAATGTATTTGAAAATGGGGAAAACTTTGGTGGTTGTAGCGTGTCCCGGACCAATTACTAACGATTCAGGGTCCAAAATTTAGTGGAAAATGATACCTCACACGCCTAAATCGTCAAAAATATCAAACATGGGAAAGACAGTGGAGTATGGCGTTCCGGACCCATTCCTGACGATTCAGGGTCCAAAATTTAGCGGAAAATGATACCCCACACGTCTAGATCGCTAAAAACCACAGATAATTATTCTTAAAAAAACTGTTGACACCCCCCTCCCCCCCAATCCACCGATATGGTTCGATTCGGCGGTCTTTCCTGGGTAACAGCGATGAATTCCGGCAGTTGTTGCCTTAGTTGAGTTGGCAACCCCTATTTCCAATTTGATTCCCGCATCGTTCATCAATTATGGACATATCCATAGATTTTCTCAATTTTCGGGAAGCAATTTTATGTGACAGATTTGTCGCAACCAGTATTTTTGAGGGGAAAAAATGAAATTCCCATGTGAATTACTTCCTACTTGCCACTTTTTCCCTTCGCAGCCAACGCCACTTACCAAATCATACGTTGAAACAACCGTGGGAGAGTCGCAGATCGCACAAAAATGTTTTGTTTACCTCGAAATTTCTCGAGTCGAGCTCCGGTAGCCTCTGGTAGCTGGTTAAGCACACGAACACGATCTTAGGCCGCTAACTGTCTTATCCTCAAGTTTGGTCACGTTTTCATCTCAACGCGACACTAATTTTTTTTCAAGTTTGAACAAACATGTTTGCGCACACATTTTTGAAAGTGGCTGTTTCAATAATACAACGTGGGATCCTCAGAAACTGTTTCCCGACATTTCGACGTGAGTCACTACAAATTGCTGGTTTAAAAACGCTGCGAATTCATTCACAGGGGTTGGTTATTCCTCAGACCAGGATCTTGGAGAAAATAGGGGGAAAAAGTGAGAGTGAGTGTGGAGTGTCCTAGACTTATCCCAATCGATTTAGCGTCCAAAATTTAGTGGAAAATGACACCCCACACGCCTATGTCGTCAGAAATGTGAAACATGGGGAAAATGGGGAATACAGTGAGTGTGGCGTGTCTTGGACCAATTTCAAACAATTCAGCGTCCAAAATTTAGTGGAGAATGATACCCTACACGCCTAGATTGCCGAAAATCTCGGAATTCCATTCATCAGAAAACTTTGGCGTGTGGGGTGTCATTTTCCACTAAATTTTGGACGATGAGTCCAATGGGACGGGTCTCAGGACGGTTAGCGCCCACTGGAAGGAGGTTATGGGTCAAAATGGCCATCTATTACCTATTTCGAATGTGTGTTTTCATGATTTCTGGTACCTAGGCGTGTGGGGTATCATTTTCCACTAACTATTGAACGCTGAATCCAATGAAATGGGTCCCAGAACGATTGGTGCCCTCTGGATGAGGTTATGGGTGATAATGGGTGCTTATCTACCCATTCCGAATGTGTTTTTTTGAGATTTCTGGTACCTAGGCGTGTAAAGTATCATGTGGGGTATCATTTTCGACTAAAATTTGGACGCTGAGTCCAATGTGACGGGTCCCAGAACGGTTAGCGCCCACTGGAAGAGGTTATGGGTCAAAATGGCCATCTATTACCTATTTCGAATGTGTGTTTTCATGATTTCTGGTACCTAGGCGTGTGGGGTATCATTTTCCACTAACTATTGAACGCTGAATCCAATGAAATGGGTCCCAGAACGATTGGTGCCCTCTGGATGAGGTTATGGGTGATAATGGGTGCTTATCTACCCATTCCGAATGTGTTTTTTTGAGATTTCTGGTACCTAGGCGTGTAAAGTATCATGTGGGGTATCATTTTCGACTAAAATTTGGACGCTGAGTCCAATGTGACGGGTCCCAGAACGGTTAGCGCCCACTGGAAGAGGTTATGGGTCAAAATGGCCATCTATTACCTATTTCGAATGTGTGTTTTCATGATTTCTGGTACCTAGGCGTGTGGGGTATCATTTTCTACTAACTATTGAACGCTGAATCCAATGAAATGGGTCCCAGAACGATTGGTGCCCTCTGGATGAGGTTATGTGTGATAATGGGTGCTTATCTACCCATTCCGAATGTGTTTTTTTGAGATTTCTGGTACCTAGGCGTGTAAAGTATCATGTGGGGTATCATTTTCGACTAAAATTTGGACGCTGAGTCCAATGTGATGGGTCCCAGAACGGTTAGCGCCCACTGGAAGAGGTTATGGGTCAAAATGGCCATCTATTACCTATTTCGAATGTGTGTTTTCATGATTTCTGGTACCTAGGCGTGTGGGGTATCATTTTCTACTAACTATTGAACGCTGAATCCAATGAAATGGGTCCCAGAACGGTTGGTGCCCTCTGGATGAGGTTATGGGTGATAATGGGTGCTTATCTACCCATTCCGAATGTGTTTTTTTGAGATTTCTGGTACCTAGGCGTGTGAAGTATCATGTGGGGTATCATTTTCGCCTAAATTTTGGACGCTGAGTCCAATGAGACGGGTCTCAGGTCGGTTAGCACCCCCTGGAAGAGGTTATGGGTCAAGATGGTCATCTATTACCTATTTCGAATGTGTGTTTTCAAGATTTCTGGTACCTAGTCGTGTCGGGTATCATTTACCACTAACGTTTGGACGCTGAATCGATTATAATTAGTCTTCATGATGCTAATCCGAGGAATAACCATCCCCTGTCAATGAATTTGCAGAGCTTTTTTCAATGCATAGTTGTTATCAGCCGATACCTCCTACGTAACACTCGCATAACACCTCAAATCGGCAAATGTACATACAATCAGCATGACATTTCACTGGCACGTTGAATTCCTGCCAAAACTGATTCTTATCATCACCTTCCCGATTTGTAATCACCTTTACGCCTCCATTCCTATCACGCATCTGAGTTCTAAGAGTGACCCATGATTTTTATACGCGTTAAATATAGCGGGCTATGTAAGTAGTATATCCTCCGCCCTAGACAACCAGGTATCTAATGAGGGGCATAATTCTCGGTTCCGAGCCAAAAGTTGTTTTCATCGACTTCTCTTAGTGGTTTTGATTAATAGCTCGAGACGTTCCGAGTCAGTTTAAACATGACGGCCGTTGGTTGAGCCTGAACTGCCGTGTTTTAATTGTTTCGAATACGAATATAGAACAAGGCTGGTTATTTTGGGAGAGGGAATGTGAATTTTTTTTCTTTACGAGGATTAATAAAAAGCGGTTCGTTCAATTCCTGTCCATAAGGGCAGCCATTGTTCCCGTCTCATTCATCGGACAATCTTGCCGAAATGATCTGTTATGAGCGAGGTGAGGCCCCATTCAGTATAGGATTAATTAGGTAAACATTCGGTCCTCAAAATGGGGCCATACGGAGGCTCAGATACAAATTTCAATGTTTTTGGTGACATTTTCAAATCATATTTTCTTATCTAAAGTTTTCTGTTTCCGTAACATTGAGTTTATTGCTTTATTGTAGGACAGCATCGGACAAGAAAAAAACACATGTCAAAAGACCGATGAATGCGTTCATGGTTTGGGCGCAGGCTGCAAGGAGAAAACTGGCTGAAGAGTATCCAGAACTGCACAACGCGGAACTCAGCAAAGCTTTAGGGCATTTGTGGAGGTAAGCGGACATTTTATTCGGAATTTGAGCATCAAATAATGTCAAAAGTGTGGGAAAGGAAAACCAGATTTTGGTTGGTGGTCCTCGAATAATCAACCCATGTTTTCATGCAAAAGGTCAAACTCTCCGATTCGGCTCAAACTTTTTTTCAAGGTAGTAGAAAATTGTCTAAAAATCTGAAATTTTGGCCGGGGACCTAGTTGGTTTTCGAAAATTTACAACCCGGTCGGACCAAAATGAGTTGGGTAGGGGTCAAAATGTCGAAAAATGGATTTTTGAGATTTTTTTGCGATGCAAGCATATTCCACTAAATTTTTGTCGCTGAATCTATTGAAATTAGTCCCCATGCTTCCGGTCCAAGGACCAACCATCCCCTGTGGATAAATTTGCAGCGTTTTCATTCTCAAACATGTGATGCAACAGGTACAGAGTGCGGCAGCACATTTTTGGCAATCTAGGTGTGTGGGGTATCATTTTCCACTGAATTCTGAACTCTGAATCCAATGAGACGGGTCACTGAACGATTGCTGCCCTCTGGATGAGGCTATGGGTCAAGATGGATGCCTATCAACCCATTTCGAATGTGTTTTGAGATTTCTGGTACCTAGGCGTATGGGGTATCATTTTTCGCTAAATTCTGGACGCTTAATCCAATGTGAAGGGTCCCAGGACAATTGGCGCCCCCTGTAATAGGTTATGGGTCAAAATGGGTACCCAGATCGAGATTTCCGGTACCTAGATGTGTGGGGTATCATTTTCCATCAAATTTCGGACGCTAAATCGATCGGAATAAGTCTCCATGCTCCTGGACCGAGGATTTCACATTGTATTTGTACTATTGTGTCTTTAACATCGCACTCTGTTGGAGATTTGACAGTGGGGGTGTTTAAAATCCATCAACCCACGAAACGATCGAACCAAATTTGGGGAGGGAGAGGGCAGAATAGGAGGAATAGAGGACAAAATGGGGTTTCGAAAAAAAGGATTATCGAGGTCTCCGGCGATCCCTTGCTTATGCAATCATTTACCCTTCATTGTACGTTCCCACCACCCCTTGGTACCAAGGTAGAGCATACTATGTAGACACCGAAACCAAATTATTATTCAAGCAGTCAAAAGGAATTAGTTTGATTCTGAATTGGTAATTATAAGGATGAGAATATTATGATCATCTGTGCTCCATACTGCAGCAAGACCCCGCATCGTCAAAATGATCTTTATCACTCGAATATCATGGTAAAAACGCTGCAAATTCTTACACAGGGGTTGGTTATTCCTCGGACTAGGCGCATGGAGACTCATTTCTTCAACATGGGGGTAATAGGGAAACAGTGGGTGGGCGGGTCCCAGACCCATTCCAATCATTCAGGATCAAAATTTAGTGGAAAATGATACCCACACGCCCAGGTACCGGAAATCTCGAAAACACATATTCAAAATGGGCAATTGATAACCATTTTTCACCCATAACCTCTTCCAGTGGGTGCCAATGTTCTGGGCCCACTTCATTGGATTCAGCGTCCAAGATTTAGTGGAAGATGATACCCCATCGCCAAGATCGCCCAAAATCTCGAAAAATCCATTTTCAAAAACACATTTTGACCCCTACCCCGCCCAAATTGGTCCGATCGGGCTTGAAAAGCTTGGAGGACCGTCCTAGACCGGGAACAGACCCTGACCCAAATTTCAGATTTTAGAAAATTTTCTACTACCCAAAACGGCGTGGACGGCGGACGGCGACGGACATTGACCTTTTTTGATCTAGACACCATGAAACGTCCAGAAAAAAATTTTGAGCCGAATCGGAGAGGTTGACCTTTTGCATGAAAACATAGGTTGATTATTCAAGGAATAACCAACCAAAATGGGGAAATATTTTCAACTCAGACGCTAAACTCTTACAGAAACTGCTTAAGTAAACGTGAAAATAAGAATAAAGTCATTATTTCACTTGAAAACAATGATAAACTCACTTCATGCATCTTTGCTCATCATGCACATACAATCTATTTTGAATGGTAAATCGACAATGTGGGGTGTTACGAGGGGATGATGAGCGGAATGTTAACTCAAAGTTGATTTACTCACCATGAAAGTGCGCTTCCAACGATATGCAGATTCATTAGCACAAAATGACGATATGGAGTGTGCGTGTTCCTCGATATGAGAGGTACAGAGGGAAAACCGCCAGGGTTAATTTGGGGTAGTTTGGAGAAACTCGCTTTGAAAGTTTCAAATCTCCTGGAAGTCTACCGAAGTCCTTAAAAAATATGGAATGCTCCCAGAACCTTTAGAAAACTCCTCTGTTGACGGATAGTTTGAAAAGATTTCTTCTGGTTTCAAGAACGTTATTATTTTGAAAACCAATGTGAATTAGTGTTCGTCGCTAACGATTTCTTGATTATAAACAAACACGAGGAATAAACCAACCCTGTGAAAGAATTTGCAGCGTTTTTTATAATTTTTTGGTGTTATTTTTTATTTTATCTTGTGTTAACCCGCCGTTCACCTAACGGCTAGGGATCCAGAATAGACTAGGCGAATAAATTAGTGGGAGACTAAAGACTTTCAATTACCGTTCGGAATGTCGGAGAGGTCGGTCATGACTCCAAGTACCTGAAGTGACTAAGCTTGAGGAATGGGGTTTCGTGAGTGAAAGGCAAGAGTTAAATATGGTTATAATAAAGCATTGTCAGAAATAATGAATAGGAATTGTCTCGGCCGAGAGGATACTAGCTCTGACTTAATCTAATTAGTGAGTAGGTAGAAGTGAGGGGAAGGCCCAATGAATTACGAGGTAGCTGAGGCTCAGGAGTGTTTGATTTGGAATAACGGAAAAATACAATGATTCATAGTCCTCCCCTAATTCCCTTTGTTTTTACAACAGACAAATAACTAAATTACTAGGTTTCAAGTTACAATTCTTGCTCAGCTTTTAATGACTAAACGTAGGGTCTGGGCAGATTTAAGGAGTCGACTTCGCTGCTAGGGTACGAGACAGAATTATTTCCCACTTACGTGCACCAACTCCTTCGGATGGAGACAAAACAGGGTGATGTGTTCTTCTGCTGCGGTTCGGTCAGGGGAAAGCGTCCAGGTCGGGGAGAGGCGAGGCTCTTTCCGACGGAGGTCGCCGACTGGCGGTGTGCGTGGATGATCCCAGACTATTGGCCGTCGGTACGGGACGCGAACGGATCAACACCTGGGTTCCGACGGGGGATTTTTCAGTTCGTAATAGGGGTCCACTGTTTCGGGTAGGAATTGGCTGATTCCTCATTTCCCGAGTTCTCACCCTGAGAGGACCACGATCACATCGTTCCTTAGGTCAACTTTCACAACACCGGG
>CM034008.1:13270709-13348258 GCA_019603395.1 Cyrtorhinus lividipennis
TCCAGGTAAGGTTTGGAGCAATTGGTATAAACTGAAAACAAAGTTAATAACATTGTGACCGTTAGAAGTGTTTCTCCCAACACAATTTTTTCTAAATAGTTTCACAGCATCAATCATGAATACAACTTCGAAAATTGTGGAGGTGCAATAATCATTGATAACATGAAGACTTGGAAGGTTGTTTGTACTCACTTGCTTCGTTTGCCCGAAAAACCATAACGAATGAATTAAAAGAAAAAAACACCACATATAACAAAGTATTCGCACAATAATTATTTATCACTTCACGTCACACCTCAAGCACAGAATATAGTAATAGGGCCAACCCGAAGTCAAGAACGAGCGCTCAGACACGCACGCAGTAGTATGAACGGTCACCATGATTTTCGGGCCCAACGCGCGCAAATCTCCTCGCACGCAACGCAACATTACGGATGAGTATGAACCTAGCTTTACACAATAGCGCTTGACTTTTTTTAGAATAAATCTAGAAGACTTATTAGGTACCAAGGCGTAAGGGGTATAATTTTCTACTCGAATTGGAATGAGTCTGGGACACTACACATCAGTTATCCCCATGATCTGGCTCTAATAATAGTGGAATCATTTTCGGCGTTTTGGTTGGTTATTCCTTGAATAATCAACCTATGTTTTCATGATAATGGTCAACCCCTCCGATTCGGCTCAAAATTTTTTTCTGGACGTTTCATGATGTCCTGATCAAAAAAGGTCAATGTCCGTCCGCCGTACGCCGTCCATTGTCCACGCCGTTTTTGGTAGTAGAAAATTTTCTAAAAATCTGAAATTTGGGTCAGGGGTCTGTTCCCAGCCGAGATGGGTCCTCGAAACTTTTCAGCCCTATCGGACCAAATTTAGAGGGGGTTTTTTGAAAAATGGATTTTCGAGATTTTGGGTGATTTAGGCGAGTGGGGTGTCATTTTCCACTAAATTATGGACGCTGAATCCAATAAAATGGGTCCCAGAAAAATTGGCACCCACTTGAAGAAGTAATGGGTCAAAATGGGTATTTATTACCCATTTTGAATATGTGTTTTCGGGATTTCTACTACCTAGGCGAGTAGGGTGTCATTTTCCACTAAATTTTGGACGCTGAATCCAATAAAATGGGTCCCAGAACAATATGCACCCATTGGAAGAAGTTATGGGTCAAATTGGGTATTTATTACCCAATTTGATTATGTGTTTTCGGGATTTCTGCTACCTAGGCGTGTGGGGTATCATATTCCACTAAATTTTGGACGCTGAATCCAATAAAATGGGTCCCAGAACGAGGCACCCACCGGAAGAAGTTATGGGTCAAAATGGGTATGTACCACCCATTTTGTATGTGTCAGGATTTCGGGTGCCTAGGCGTGTGGGTATCATTTTGCATAAATTTTGGACCCTGAATCGATTGGAATGGGTCTGGGTCCGCCACACCCACTGTTTCCCCCATTCGAGGAATAACCAACCCGTGTGTAAGAATTTGCAGATTTTTTCTGATGGCTTGTACTTTCTTTAGTGGGTGAATTTCGTTGACTACTTACTCGAATTTGGCTCATGATTTTTCTGATCTGAGGCTCGAATCCCATGTCCAGCATTCTATCGGCTTCGTCAAGTACAAGGTACGTACACCGGCGAAGGTTGGTCGTTCCACGCTCGAGGAAATCGATTAATCGACCGGGTGTCGCGATGACAGTTTCAACTCCACGTTCCAAATCACGGGCCTGCGGTCCTTTGGGTGCGCCACCAAAAACGCACGTTGACCTGACGCCATTGGGCGTGCCGAACTCGTTGGAGACCTGTAAAACGCTCTCCGCCTGTAGTAGAGAACAACCGAACCGCAACGTTAGTCGTGGCATACCCCGGCCGTCGAATGAAGGATGGTAGGACGACGTGACGGAAGGAAAGATGAAAGGTGAGGAACGATAAAGAGGTACCAAAAGGAAACCAACGATCAGCCAGGAAGCGGTAAAAAAAATAAATAAAACGTGCACTAAAAACAAAAGCAGTCATCGAAGCATAATGAGCAATTCTGAAGTTCTGAGCGTCTTTCCACAGCCAATGTTGTCCAGAACAGCCGACACGAGTCCACAGGTTTTGAACGTACAAATCCTCCGCAGCCGAAGCGCAGGGATCCACGTTTTCAACACCTTTGGTCCAACTTAATCGTACACATTTTTTTCATGTAAATCGATAATTTTAGATGTAAAGATTACCCAGAATTGCCGAGTACATTATACTTCAATAGAAAGGGGCCGCATTGTGCTGAGGGAGGAAACTAAAATGCGCGCTAGGGGAAGAAAAGGAGTATGGTCGGATGACGATATGTGATGTGTCGCAATGAACATATTTACAGGATGATCATAATTATCTTCTACAGCACTAACAATATGTCTTGTCTATGACAAGATACTAACTTTTACGTCTATAATCTAACATGCTCTACAGGAAGTCTACAAAAGACAAACTCAAGGGGTCAATTCTACAGCTCAATTTCACTTATTTGTACCCGATCAAGGAGAAATTATTTTCTTGATATCTCATGTTTATTAAATTGGTATTAGGAGTACTAAAGCTGCCCCTACAATATCATCTTAACTATCAATCACGCTTGATACTATCAATTTGATTGTATCAAGCGTGATTGATAGTTACGAAGCCTGTTTGACGCTTGAATTATGCGTTGACGGTTATTGATAGAAATTATGAATGACTATGAAGCAACGTTGCCATGGCTGCAACAAACTTAGTAATCCTTAATTATGATTAAATCAAAAACAGATGCAAAAAACCTGATTTCTACCTAATCAGGGGGAGTGTCACAATTCGATTCAGCATCAAAAAATACAAATCATTGCGATATCGAACTCATTTTCAAGGAGGGTTTTTCATTGGAAAAATCATTTTCATCCGAAAAAATTCACGTTTTTCGCATTCAAACGCCATTTTCTCCCCAAAAAAATCTCTAGAAAAATTTTCTTCTTCATACTATTGAAAAGCTAAGATTTTGGGCGAGTTTTATTCGAGAAGTCCCCTCAGAACAACCACCGTTCTAATAAGAGGAAAAGCGATCGAAAAAGCGACGCTTTTTCACCTTCAAATTTGGAACTTCGGCCATTTTCCCACCAATGACGGAATAAAGAAATCGGATTTTATATCAGAGAAATAGGTAATTCCAGCGCTCTTCCAAAGGTATTTCTTCAAATTGGTACATTTGGAGCTATTTTACTGAGACATGGTTGAAAACACGAAAATCTTAGAAGTGAAAAAAGTAGGGGTTTTAGTCGAGTAAGAAAACGTCTATGGGACACTGATGCAAATGAGCTGTACAATCAACCCCTTAAGTTTGTCCCATAAATTGTATAGACACTCTGTATACGTAAAAAGTAAAATTTATTATCTACAGGAAAGGTTATTTCTTTAAAATTATCGTACAACAGTAATTTCTATCGAATTCAAAATAATCCAAAGAGGTTTTGGTTGGTCCAATACAGTGGTTCCCAACCTTTAGTAACACATTGCCCCCTTCTGGTGGTTGGCCAACAGTTATCGCCCCCTAATCATATTCATTGTATGCCTAGTTTCAATTTTAAATTTTAAAACATTTTCATTGCCGTATGTATAAAAACAACCAACAGTTTTATCCGGTCACTGTTAGATATAACAACAAAATTTTGAAGTTTTGAATCTGCTGTTATTTCAAGTTTCCTTGTGCTTGGTGGATTGATGTTCAAAGCTTGAATATTCGGCTTTATGTTCGTCGTCAATTTCAAGCGCAAATCTCCTTTGAGGCAAATGTACAATTCACTACTTCGTTTTTTTGATGATCTGGGAAACATAACTAAATCCTTCTTCAACTAAATAGTGTTGAAGGGTGGTGATTGCTGCTACCCTGCAACTTCTTCTGCACAGGTACTTTTCAGTACTATTTGAGAGCAGTTATCGCCCCCATTCGGGGCTATAACCCCCAGGTTGGGAACCACTGGTCTAATACAACTGAGAATGTGCGTCCCTAAAATAAAGGAGACAGATAACGTCGTGGAAGGGATGCTATGAGCTCAAAGACCAAATT
The DNA here is from genome assembly GCA_019603395.1 of Cyrtorhinus lividipennis. Lineage (NCBI taxonomy): Eukaryota > Metazoa > Arthropoda > Insecta > Hemiptera > Miridae > Cyrtorhinus > Cyrtorhinus lividipennis. Next base: position 13,274,785 of record CM034008.1, read on the forward strand.
TGAAAGAACGCGTCAGAACGACGGCTCGAACAAATTGGAACGAACCCGTTTCATATACCACAGGTGTAACGCTGGGCGCACCATTCGAGATGAGACAGCTGACTCCACGTGGTCCAAGTTGGCGACAGTATTATTTCTTATCTATGTCTAGGCGATACATCATGTCGGCACCTGATCAGGCCACGACTCAGTCAGGTACCGGAATTGGCCTCAAGTTGACACGAATCGTGTATCAGGTAATTCCTTAGAGTTGGAGCACAAGCTCTCAACTCTTACACAATACCGAAAGTCACTCTTCCCGATTTGAGCACACTCCAGCGCAATACTGATGAATCGGCGGAGCCGGCTTAATAAATCGGGGGGAGGGGGATCATCAACTTGAGCCGAGGCCGCAGTGCAGGAAGGTTGGTAGGATGGTGGATGGTAGATACCTGCCTGGCGACCATCCAGCTATTTATAACGTAAGTAATGGTACGATGGTAGCCGCAGTGGCCTCCCACTACCATCTAACCCCTTGAAACTATCCTAGGTACCTGCCTAGCGTCTATCCACCCATATCAGTCGTGTTTGTTATTCCATCCACCATCTACCTTTACCATCCAACCTCCTTGCGACCATCTAGCATCCTGCAGTGCGGCCTCAGCCTCAGAGCTGCCACCAGACAAAGAACGATCAATAATTTCGATACCGATGTTTTCAGTAGAAATCAATAAGCCGCCTACTCACGTTGACTGTCGGGTGAGGAGGAAGCGAAAGTCATCCCCTCTCCTTACCCTGACCGAGAATCGGTCCACACACTCCCCGACCAAGTTTTCCAATTTCCTTATTTTTTCGTACACGCTAATTATTCCAATCAATTCAAAGACGCACAAAGTTAGTTGTTCAGTATTTTTTGTACTACTGAGCCTTGAGAGTGCTTACAATTGTTCGATTACAACACAATTTAGGTTATATCACTAATAGGCTTCTGGTACTAACGGTGGTTTTATCAAGTGTATTTTCGAACATATAAACCTGAAACATCACATTTTTCAAGTAAGGATGAATTTTAGCGTTCTGGGAGGCTCTGAATCGACTCCAGGCCCCAAAGAACATCTCACTTGCCAAACTTTATTTTGAGCGGTTATTTCGAATTTTGAAAATTTGAACCCCTTGTTATGACAACGACCACACATTATTTTGCAAAACGGGGTTTTCCCCAAGACCCGAACATTTTTCTTCATTTTAAGCATAATAGCAGTTATTGTTTGGAAATATTGTTATTTTAGTGTTATTGTCTGATGATGTATCCATTAATTTACATACGCCGTTAAAATCTAGGATTCGTTCCTCCGATTTCTTAGAGGATTTGAGGGGGTCCCTGGCCATTTTTTTTTTTTTTAATTTTGGAAACTCTTGTCAAGGATCTACAAAAGCTCGATAAGGCGGGAAGTACGACGTGATGAGATTGAGAAGGGGGAACCCAAATGTTATGTTTTGTGACACCATAAGAACGCTCAAATTCATCCGTACATGAAAAATGTGATTTACACATTTCAAATGTTCAAAAATACACTTTAAAAATTTTTACAACCACCGACCTAGTTGTGGCGGTGGTGATAAGCTAAATTTCATGGTAACTAAACAATCAAATGCACTCCCAAGGCTCAGTAGCACAAAAAAGAAGTACCAAAACAATTACTTTTGTCTTAAATTTATCAAATATAACTTTTGCCTCCACCGCTCCCGACGGTCGGAACGTGAGTGGGCGGCTATATTGATACAAACCACAGACTTGCACTGCCAGAGATCTCTTATCTGTCAGATTTGGAGTCCAGGCAGTGTGACAAGTCATTGATTGAGTCTGATTAGGATTGACCCGTATAAAGATTGCTTAACTAGACTAGGAACATGGCAAGCGCAGCATGTCTGTAGTCATCTAAAGACAAGGCCTTTCAAACGTTCAATTTATGTCGGTATCTCCTTATTATTATCAAAAATAAGTGTCCACATAAATCTGCACAAGATGGCGGCAGCCCAGAGAGTACAGAAAATCAACAACGAGCAAAATGGTCAATTAAAGTCAGGGGGTCACCATCATCAGTAACATGGACAATCCGCAAGCGTTTTGTTTTGTAACGGGTTCAACTCAGTAGAGGGAGCCAAGTTATCATCACATGAGGCGGCCCACCAACTGCAAATCTGATTTGTTGTCTTCGGACGAGACTTGGGAGATCGAACATGCCATTTTTACCTGTTGGATCTGCTGAGCAAGCTCACGAGTGGGAGCGAGAACCAAAACAATGGGACCATCTCCCCTCTGAATCCTCGGCTGATGTTTGACGTGGATGATGGCTGGCAGCATGTAAGCCAAGGTTTTGCCTGAGCCAGTTTGAGCTATTCCAACCATGTTTTTGCCGCTCATCGCAATGGGCCAGCCTTGAGCTTGGATGGCGGTGGGAAAGTCGAATCCTTGCTGCCTGTGAACCAGAGAAGCACAGTTAGATGAAAATGGAAATGACAGGGTGAACAGCATTTTGATTCGATTCGGTCAGAATGTTCATCACTTCACAAAAAATCAGAGTGAGCTGAGAAACGTTATCATCATTCAATATCAAACGAGGATCAAACTCGTGCATGTCTTAAATGAAATCATAATTTTGGTACCACGCGACGCCCCTGAGATCAATCATGGTTTTCGTATGCATAAAATTGAGGTTAAGGTTTGGAGTTCCATCTCACGTAGCCCGAAGGGTCCTGAGCTGCTCAGATAAGTTGCTTATAGTGATCCCAGTTGAGGCCCCCCATACTCAAGTATCCCACTAGGACTTACGTTCGACGATCAGTTTTCTGCGAGCATTCACGTAAAACCAAAAAGGTCCGCGCCTAGCAGTGATTCAGATGGCAATCAGTAAGAAAAAAATTGCGAACAAAGATTACAAACGCTATCATAGGGGTTGGTGGTTATTCCTGGGACAAGATTCAAAGTCTCCAGACAAGTCAGACCTTCATCCGAACTTAGTGCATGTGGAATGGGAGATCTCACCCCTGAGCATTGACTCCAGAGGTGAACTTAATCTCACTCACTTTTAAGCGGAGGCCGCAGTGCAGGAAGGTTGGTAGGATGGTGGATGGTAGATACCTGCCTGGTGACCATCCAGCTATTTATAACGTAGTAATGGTACGATGGTAGCCGCAGTGGCCTCCCACTACCATCTAACCCCTTGAAACTATCCTAGGTACCTGCCTAGCGTCTATCCACCCATATCAGTCGTGTTTGTTATTCCATCCACCATCCACCTCTACCATCCAACCTCCTTGCGACCATCTAGCATCCTGCAGTGCGGCCTCAGCCTTACTCATACTAATCCGTGCTTTAGCACACAAAATGGCGACCATTTTGTGAGACTGAGCTTTCGCTCTACGCTATGAATACCACCCAAATACTCAAATCACTGAAAATTCGAACCAAGAAAAAAAATGTCCGGAACTAGAGGATAGGACCTGGCCATAGAGTTTGACCAGACACCGAAGAAATTCCTCGTTAATTTGCCTCCCTTGCATTAACACGACCAGCACTGAATAAGGTGGCCTGTCCAAGTAAATGAGAGGCGACTGACGTCATTACAAAGCTCCACTACGTTCTGAACTTACTTGATTGACTTCATGACGTATTCAGGAAAGTTGGCTTCCTCAAAGAATTGTATCGGATTGCCGGCATCACCTTTGATGGTGATCTCTTTACTTTGGCGGTAACGCTCTACTTCGTGGTAAGGGCTGAAAAAGGAATTAACAAACGTTGAAGCAAAATTTCGATGCGAATGAATAAATATGTGGACGTTAGGGCTTTCATTACTCGACTCAGACGACTTTTAAGCCATCTTGGGGGACGAAGCCCCTCCGTGGAAACCGCAAAAGTGAAAAAATGGTCTTCATCATAGTCGATAGTTCTCAGAATCAGATCATAACTATTACTCGCTCAAAAATTGGGGGAAAAAAAGTTGATGAGGATGAACAGTGGTCCTCGAAACTCTTCAGCTCAATCGGACTAAATTATTAAATTTAGGGTGGGGAGGAGTCAAAATGTCTTTCGAAAAACGAATTTTCGGTAATACAGGCGTTAAGGGTATCATTTTCCACTAAATTTTGGACCCTGAATCCAATGAGACGGGTCCTGAAACGATTGGTGCCAACCGGAGAAGGTTATGGGTCAAAATGAATACCTCTCTACCCATTTCGAATGAGTGCTTCTGAGATTTCTGGTACCTAGGCGTGTGGGGGCATTAGTTTTCACTACATTTTGGACGTAGAATCGATTGGAATGAGTCTTTATGCTCCTGGTCCGAGGAAGAACTAACCCTTGAGAAAAAATTTGCAGTTTTTTACTCGACTCAGACGACTTTTAAGCCATCTTGGGGGACGAGGCCCCTCCGTGGAAACCGCAAAAGTAAAAAATGGTCTTCATCATTGTCGACAGCTCATCAGAATTAGATAACGATTGTCACTCGCTCAAGTATAGGTATTTACCAAGTGGAAAATGATACACACGCCTATGTACCCCAAATCTCGAAAAACAACTTTCGAAATAGGCAGGTGGGTACCATCTTCCAGTGGGCACCAATCGGTCTGGGACTACTCAAAATTTATTCACAAAACCGAAAGTTGATGAATGAAAAATGACAAAATGATAACCCCATATGTAAAATCTAGAGTAAAATGATACCCCACATGCCTAGTTACAAAAAAATCCCCAAAATATTGTTTCAAAAAACACATTTTCAATCATAATCCCCCCCAAATTTAGCCTGGTTGGGCTGAAATACGTTTCCTAGTGGATGTAGGATGCCGATGTGCACTCTGTAAGTCATCATAGCATTTTTGGATTCGACTCAGACAACTTTTAAGCCATCTTAGAGGACAGAGCCCCTCCGTGGAAACCGCAAAAGTGATAAAAAGTCTTCATCATAGTCGATCCTATGACGCCAGGCAGATATGAGTATGAAATTGAGGGGGAAAACATGTGGAGTGTCTGTGAACAATTCCAATCGAATCATTCGTGGAAATTGATCCTCTACACGGCCCAAAATTTCGTTAAAATCACCGTATACGTACCGATTTGGATCCATACCCGCCTACAGCCGGGCACCAATTGGTCTGGGACCGAAAATGATAGATGTGAAAATTGGTCAAATTCTGTCAAAAACGGCGGGACACTCAACTTGGATTTTTTAAATCTAAACATGATTAATCGTATACTGTCAAATTTTAGGGCTAATTTGACCGTTTGACCTCTGGCATGATTACATGGGTTGATTATTCAAGTAATAATGACCAAAACGTATCTTCGTCACTCGCAGAACCTCAATTTTCCTTTTTTTTTTTTTTAAATAAATTCTCTTCTGACAAACGAAATGACGTCATCAAAGGACTTACCGAGACAAAACGTTGGGGTGGGGGCAGTAGAAGTCCTTCTTGAAGGGAGCGAGGTCGTGCTCACCCCACGAGACGGCGCGCAGGCTCCCGCCCAACGCCCCTTTGCTCGGCGGACCTCCCGACCGGCCGCCGTATCCGCCGCCGGAACCCCCGCGGAAACCACCGCCGCCGGGCCGACTACCTCCGCGGAAGCCACCGCCGCTGCTGCCTCCGTAACCACCGGGCCGTCCGCCGCCGTAGCTGCTACTCCTGCCGCTAGCACCGCCGAAATGTTCATTTGGAGCCCTGTAAGACATATCAATGATCTCTTGAGTCATCGATATCGGGAACAGAAATCAAGAAAGAAATCTGAGTTTCCACGTAAAGAGTCGAGATTTACTGATGTTGATGCTGAAACTTGCTGTGGCTAACATGTGCAGACTGAACAAGACTTATCCCAGATGGACTAACAGAAATTTCCCCGCGAATTTCAAATCTAATATGATCGCTAATTTGATAATTACGTATAAATTAATTAAATCATTTTCACATACCTAAGTAGATTCTCAGGGTTAAAAAGCTCGATTAATACAACGTCAACATGATCGTATCTGAGTTGGTTCTGGTCTCATCATTGAATCTACTGAGGTTAGGGTTTAGGTAGGATCCCATTATTTTACCTATTTACAGCTGACAGAGCTAACTAAAGGCCTTCAATATATAGATTTCACATAGTACTTCGATTTCAGGATGATCAGACGAGCAGAGTGAAACCTTTCTCATACACAGTAATCGGGAAAGAATTTCTATAAGGAATGCATTCTCGCTACCTGCGATGGTCTAGATTCGAAAATGTGTGCCGAAATTTATTTCTCATATAGAGTTACTCGGGTGAGTAATTCAACTCTGTGATAGAGGGGTGAAAATTAATGATAATTTTAACACGAATATACTTCTGTCCATAAGTCATAAGAGTTCGTTTTTGCTTTCCTGAACATTATCATTCTTTGTGGCATTTTAGAAATACAACGACTCAACTAAAGATTATTTCCGTCTCACATACACACACGCATAGAAATCAGACTAAAATTGCATTCAGTATCAGAAGGGAAAGAGAAAGGAGAAGGAAGGATACCCACATAACGTTACCATGCGTAATAAATACCCAAAAGTGGACATGTGAAAGGACTACAATTACTCCACGTGCCCTCGCACATGACTGAGGTCATCGACACTATAACGGTATTGTAGACAAATACATTCTACAGTCCTATTTTGTTCCATCATACCTAAAGTTTCCCTTACAGCGTAAGATATCAGAAACTGAATGTTAATGGGGAGTAAACCGATCATTAAGTCTATTTTATCAAGAAAATGGACGGAAAAATAATAATTTCTCAACCAGCATAAAACTACCGAACATCTCCCTGCAATTTGAATAAAAAATTTCGGAATTGTACACGCCATCAGCAGTGAGTAGTGATGTATAGGTTGTCATCACGGAAAACGTTTAGGTGGTTATATGAGAGGATGTATCATCATTTGGCGTGCACGCAGAAAATCTGAATATATTCATGAGAACTGATGGTTCATATTTCAATGTATTTGTCCGCAGCAACTGTTTAAACAATAGCGTGTAGGACCACGTGGGTTTTCAACACAAGTACACCTACCCTCCACGTGTGAGTATAAGGGCATGAAGTTTTCGGATTTAGAACTGAATTTAAGAAAAAGGCCTTTACTATAAGGGAATTTGGTCGAGAATGCGATCATTCTATGTGAAATCATAACAAACATACCTCAAATGTGGATTCTTTCAGAACTATTGCAGATTATTCGGAAGCATCCGATACCACACGAACGCAGAACACGAGGAGAATGAGAGAGGATGAAAGAAAGTTCAATGAGGAATGAAAACGGGTGGAGACACTGGAGGGGGTGGCCAGGGCTACCAACATAACACGAGATTTCCCTCAGACAATTCCCTTTTTGTGAAAATTCGCAGCATTCAGAATGCATTTTGAATTTCTAACCTCAAATTATTGCGCTATTGAACAACACGAACAATAAATTAATGAAAAACGTAGTTAATCAATTAGTTTACGATGAAGGAGTTAGGTTATTTTACGAAATCGAGGCTGCAACGTGGGAAATGACGTCATCAATACCACCATTTCTGAAGCGAACCCCCCTCATCAATCGTTTAACCGAATTTCTTTTCCCCGGGATTTAGCGGAAAATTATTGAACTGAATATTGCTCAAAGGGAGAATAATACAGTTGAAACTTGCCGTACGAGGATAGCATGAGCAGAATGGAAATGGTTGAAAACTGAGCAAAAGGTGATTGACCAAGTGAACAAAAAGTGTTCGAACGACCTTTAACGATTAGAACTGTTTTTGGACAAATTGGCGAGTTTTGAGAGCTCGTGTTGTGAAATACCGAGCAAGAAAGAAATTATGGCGTGAAAACGAAGAAAGGGAATAAGTAGTTTCACCATTTGTCGCAATCGAAAGCCATACGACGAGAACTTTCCCCACGAGAACGCCATATTGAATCCCTTTCAACATCCCAACCCAGTAAAGTAGTACCTAACCCGAAATTCCAGTTAGCAACAGCAAGTTCACACGGTAAAATTCATACGAAATACCACGAAACAAACTCGTTACTCACATTTCTTCTGTTGGATGAGACGAAAATCTGGTTAGATTGGACAAAACGCGAGTTTTTGTGAATAAGCGTCGAGCCTGGCTGAGTGCACCTGGGAAACGAAAAATTTACCGTCCAAAATTGTTTAAACGAGCAAAGTGTATCGTTATCTATGGAATCCCAAAAATAAACTAAAGAAACGAAACAAAATTACAACTTACAGATCATTTTTACAACCTCAAAATTATAAAAATCAACAGAGCTCTCAGCAGGAGAACTTACCAGGTCGAACAGCGGAGTTAAAAAGGGAACGTGCAGAGAGTTTGCGCATGTCACAAGGCCTTCCAGATGGCGTTGTGGTCGAATCCACAGATCAATAAAATTAAATTTTTCTTATTTTTCGGTTAGATTCTTGAAGACTAATAATAACTCAAGGTAGAATTAAAACGATTGTATATTAAAAATATTTAATAACAAAATATGACGTGATGACAAGTATTTGTTGACCAAGGCCGACGCCCACGATCAAGTAGGCAGTGACTTATTCACGATTGAAATGGCAGTGAAAATACAAATGTCGGGTTCTGATCGATGTTTTATTTACAAAAAATTTGCGGAGAATTTTGAAATAATTTTATTGAAAACGTTTCAGGTGAGCTTTGTAATTACAAAATTTCGGTGAGATTTTTAATTTTCTACAATTTGGTGAACTTACCCGGCTGGAAATTGATACAAATCGACTTTGAAATTTTGAGTGATAACATGACAAGTTCAAATTCTGAAGGTTTGATTGTTAGTATTACCTAGAGTTGAAAATGAAAAACAATAATTGGCGTATTATTTATTTTTGTGGTTGATTTTGACGTATTATTTAGTGTTTTCCTGACTCGTATTTGAATGTTAAGGGACGGCCAATATCGGGTAAATTGTGTGTATAATTCACTTTGAAATTATTAGACTTCGTTTTCATCGGATTTAAAATGTTTACAAACCACCAAATTGTCTATTAGGGTAACTTTGAACCACTTTTTCGCGTTTTCTGTTTCAAAATGCGTTTAAATTATGGTACTGGTCCCGTATGCTATATACAAGCCTTCCACTGTTTCGGTACGCTATCTACGTATCTGCCGCTGTTTCAATATGCTATCTACGTCAAATTCCATATTTACGTTTTGAAAAAATGCTTGAAATATATTACAGGGTCAGGGAGGTTTCCTTCATGCCCTCGAAGAAAGAATTGAATGGATCTTCAGGATGCATGGACCGCCACCATTCCTCGATTTCCGCTCCAACAGTGATCCTGCTCTATTCATCTTGATGCCATAGCGGGATTTGACGATTCGCCAAAGACCTTCGATGGTCTGTGGGCTCCAGTCCGAGGATCGACAAAATTCTGGGAGTGGTTCACTGTCGAATGAACGTAGCCTTCCCTGTCTAGCTTGCTGTAGGCTTTCCATTCATCTGAGGCGATTTTGGATCCTGATGCGATTTCTCGCTTTTTAATGGCGAGCAGGGTCGCCCTATCTCGTTTATTAACGACGAATAATCGCCTTTCCAGCACACCTTTTCCCCGGCAACCAAGGCCAAATACCCAGGGTCCTTGGACCCGAGACCCATAGTTTCTATTATTGGGTGCAGATGAATATTCGTCCACACTGTTCTTCCTGTTCTGAACATGAACCTTTGCTCCCCTTTTGTCCAGCTTATAGATAGCATACCAAAACACCGGAACCCAGGTGTAGATATCAACACGCCTCCGGTAGATACCTGTGTCGGTGTGGATAGCATACGGGACCGGTACCATTACATATTTTTCCTGCAATTCGCCCCAATTTCACTGTATGAAAGATGCTTTTCCTAAAACGTCCAGTATAAACTTGGAATCTTAGTCGGTTTTTAGTACCGGTTTTAGAAAGACTAAATACTAAACTGTCTTAACATCACAAAGGAAACACTCAGGCCTTAAAAAAAGTAAAATTTCCCCATTCAAATGGAAGTCTGATGTCGTCTACAGCAATATTGGCTCTGGTGATGTCATTCCATAGTTGGTCTTCCTTGGCTGGCCATTTCCAGTATAATCCCCCAAATCAATGAAATTAGATAATTACTACCTACTGAACTAAGAAATACGTTTTTTCTAAATTAAAGAAGTAATTAGGATCTTCAATTCACATTCTTCTGTACTTAGTTGTGGAGATATTTAGGTAGATGTTTTGAATTCATTTCATCTTCTATCGAATGTTGAAATTTATCATCTATTTTGTCGATATTTTCAAAGTAATATAGCACATATCCATAGGAGACAAAGTAAATGTGAGTTACTTACATAAATTTCTGTACGTATTCCCTTAGACTTCCGTTGTCGGCCTAGAGATACCTGAATAGCCTTCCTCCTTCTTCATGTAACTCTAGGAGAGAAACCAACATACAGAAGGGTCCCTAAGGATCCAAAAGCAGCTTCCAAAGATTGGTATATTATAGAAAAACTGATATATTTGAAGAACATGGCTAAGCCACATGGACTAGCCAAGAATCAGTGGCCATGAATGGATTGTTCCTTGATATTTATTTATTAGGTTTACTTAGGTGGTAGGATTTGTCCACAAGATCAATCAGCTTCAACAGGTTGGTTATAAGAGAACAAGAGAATTTATTTGTACCTACATGGTACATAGTATGGGGATCTAAGTCCTTCTAAGTGGTTGACATACCATTCTAAATGTAAATAATTAAATGAAAATACTTTTCTTCCACAGGATGGCGGAGCACACACCCGAATCAGAACTTGGCAGCATTGAATGTTTTCAAAATTATACCGCTTCTGAAGTTTTCGTTCAGGGTTTGGCCGGCATTGTCGACCAACAGGATGTCGAATCGATGATACGAGCTCAAAAGAAAATGTAAGAAGAGTAAACAATTCGAAGGAATTCATGTTAACTGTGGTACATTAGAGATCTGAATATTTAGTGTATAATAAATCTATGTAATGATGCCAGAGGTTCATGTTAACTCCTTCGATTGGCGCCAAAGATGACGTTTCTTGATGTCTAGATCAATATCTGTAAGCTAGGAGACTCTTTTCAATGGATTCAGCGTGCAAAATTTTAGTGGAAAATGATACCCCACACGCACAAGTACCAGAAATCTCGAAAGCACACGTTTAAAATGGGTAGATAGACACCCATTTTGACTCATAACCTCTTCTGGTAGGCGCCAATCGTTTCGAAACCCGTCTTGTTGGATTCAGCGTCCAAAATTTAGTCGAAAATGATACCCCACACGCGTAGATCAAGAAAATCAACTTTTCAAAGTACACATTTTGACCCCTGCCCCACCTAAATTTGGTCCGATCAATCTGAAAAGTTTCGAGGGCCGATTAGAGCCAGAAATGAGTCCCCCCAAAATTTCAGATTTTTAGAAAAATTTCCACTACTGAAATTGGCGTGGATGGCGTACGGCTATTTGCTTATTTTGATCTTTGTAACGCCCAGAAAAATTTTGGGTCGAACCAGAGAGAAAACATGGGTTAATATTATTCAACAACAACAAAAATCAGATCATACAGAGTATTTATTTTATATCTTTTTATAGCTTTTCACCTCAAGGGATTTTTCATCCCTCTTCCCTTTATGGGATTTGAGTTTGAGGGAAAAAAATCCATTCTTTTCACGAAGAAAGTGCATTATTTCAAGAAAATGATAACTAAACCACTTATATTATATTCACGCCATTTCCCACATATTTCAGGTTGCAAAGGTTTGAAAAGACTAACGAAATGCTAATGAATTGCAACACCTTGTGCGACACTCGACTGAAAGCAGCAGCTGCGGATTTCAAGAAACACACTCATCTTCTCATTGATCTTCGGAAGGACTTGGATAACATTTTTAAACGAATTCAAATTCTCAAAACCCGTACGAGTAACCAGTATCCGGAAGCTTTCGCAGGTAATTTTAATTGTTTTTGGTGTGGTAATGAGCCCTTGGTTTCGAATTTGGCGCATTTATGTTGTGAATTTGGATTGTTTTTTGACATAATCTTTACTTCACATGTGATGATAAATCGTTGCTTCTTGCCCCAACCTACTGTTTCAATGAATCGTATCGGAGATTGTCCCTGTAGGCCACGAACCGACAAATTGCGGCTCAACGAATTTAGTTTTCAACTCATTGGGATTGATTATCCCTCGGGCCAGGAGCATGAAGACTCATTCCCCCATTTGGAATAGGCAGATAGATACCCATTTTGACCCATAACCTCTTCCAGTGGGTGCCAATCGTTCCAGGACCCGTCACATTGGGTTCAGCGTCCAAAATTCAGTCGAAAATGATTTGATCGCCAAATTTTGTCGGTCCGAGAGCCCAAAATTAACATTTTTGAACATTTTCCACCACCAAAAATGGCATGGACGGCGGTTAGACATGGTACCCCGAGTTTATGGGTAAAATGGGTATCTATGTATGTGTTTTCGATATTTCTGGTATCTAGGTGTGTGGGGTATTATTTTCCACTAAATTATGGACGCTGAGTCGATTGGAGTGATTCTAGATCAAAATAAGCAAATATCCGTCCGGCTTCCAGTCCGATTTAGGTACTAGAAAATTTTCTAAAAATCGATGATGAAAACTTTGTGGTGGGTCTTGCAAATGATAGTCTTCTACTTGTTCTACCTCAAATGAGACAATCCTGAACTGTGCTGTCACCATTTCCAACATCCATGATCTTACAAGAAGTGTATGAACTGTCAGCGCGCAGGACTAGCCCCTGACCACCCAGTTGAGAGTGAGAAGTGTCCAATCTTTCCAAACGCCTGCAAAAGGCAGCAAATAAACTAAGCTGCATGAAATTGAAAATACTCCACCCTGTAGTGGCACGAGACCTATTGTCAGAGCTTCACCGTGCGATGGGCGCAGACATAATTTTGATAAGCGAAAAGCACCATAACCAAAACAACCACCACATATGGCCCGGCGAAGAGTTAGGGTCTGCCACACCAGGAAGAGTGGAAGACCATGGAGGAGGCTGTGGATTAATGTGGCTAGAAAGAGGTCTACTCACGTTCGTTAGCTGTTGCTTCACCCCTAAAGAGGCCTTTGCAAACTTTGAGATGAAGATTCGACCCCTGGAAGACTTCATCCGAGGGAGCTGATCGTAGCTGGAGACTTGAATGGAAAAGCTGTTGAGTGGGGGATGGATCACTCAAATTGGCGAGGCCTGCTAGTTATGGAGATGGCATCAGAAGCAGGTCTAGAAGCCTCAAATGAAGAAAGGACCTCTATCTTTCAGAAGATTTGCCAGCAGGGAACAATTCCAGACATCACTCTAGTCTAGTGGCATATAGCCAAAAATTGGGCAGTTATATAAGACTTCACAGCTAGCGACCACTTATACATAACATTTGTGAGAGGCAAACGACTAAAAGAACAACTAAGGATGACACACTAAGACCAAATTCATGGAACCTGGCCAAGCTAGATAAGGGGAAAATGGTGGAAACTGCTGAGTAGAGTTCAGCTAACACCTGAACATTGCAAGACGCGAGCAGACCCCCAAAACCGCTGAAGAACTTACTGAGCAGGTCATGAATACAGGGTCCGCCAACGAAGTAGGATGGATTTAAAAAAATCATAACTCGGTTATTTCTCAAGATAGAATATATGTATATTTTTTTTAACTGTTCACAAGAAGTGGAATTTTCTGGTAATGTTCAATTTTTGAAGACGACGTCGAGCATGTGATGCCCATCAGCTTGAATGCATTTATCGAGTCTTTCGGTGAAGCTCCTCGAAACGCTGTCCAGCATTTCTCGTGGGATGCGGCTGATTTCCGTGGTGATAGCCTCCTTCAAATCGTTCAGGGTCCTCGGCTTATCTTTGTAGACTCTTTCCTTTAGGTATCCCCACAAAAAAAAATCACAGGGGGATAGGTCAGGGGACCGGGGGGGCCAGGGAACGTCACCGCGCTGAGAAATGAGTCGACCGTTAAATTTTTGGCGAAGGAAGGTCATCGTGGCATTTGCCGTATGGCAAGTTGCTCCATCTTGCTGAAACCAAACATGCCTTAATGGGATACGTCTACGTCGGAGTTGTGGAAGAAAAAAATTGTTCAACATGGCCAGATAACGCTCAGAGTTCACAGTTACAGTCACTCCATTTTCCTCGAAGAAGTAAGGTCCGATGACAGCTCTCTTCCCAACAGCACACCACACTGTAACACGAGGGCTGTGTAGAGGTCTTTCGTGAGTCTCTCTTGGATTTTCAGGCCCCCAATACTTGAAGTTTTGTTTGTTGACAAACCCATCCAAGTATAAAAGTGCCTCATCGCTAGTGAAAAGAACAACATTTTCGTTGTCGTCAAACACAGACATCATCCTCTCACAAAACATCTTACGCTCGTTATAATCCGCCAGCAATAATTGCTGACAAATCACCAACTTATTTGGATGAATGTGTAGATCGACTTTCAATATTCAACGAACAGTTGATTGTGAGAGGTTCAAATTTGCTGCACAAAGTCGGACGGAACGGTGTGGGCTCTGGAGGGCCGCGACTCTCACCCGCTCAACGTTTTCTGGAGTTTGCGCTGTTCGATCTCCTCCCCTCCTTTTTTTCGTAACACTGCCCGTTTCCCTGAAGTTTTCAACCCACCTTAGGATTACATTACGAGTTGGGATAGCTCCGCGGGGAGAAATCGCGTACTCTCGACGGAAATCTCTCTGTGTTTAAATTATCGACTCACCTTTCACTAAAAACCGACTTACCGCGAAAACACGTTGTGGCATCGTCCAAACCATCTTTGCAACTAACCTAAAAAAACTTCCCTTCATTGTGAACACGATGGTCCCAACCCCACCCCTCACAGAGTTCCCCATGCTGAGTACTACCCATTTCAAAAACGTCCTACTTCATTGGCGGACAATAACCAGGGCATGCGATGCTGCAATGCCAATGAGGGGGTAGGGACCTGGTAAAACTATTGTTCACAGGTGGAATGAAGAAGTAGCCACACTCAGGAGAGAGTGCTTCCAAATGAGAAGACAAGCCCATGATTTTCGGAGGGTTTGGATGATGGTACATTCTAACAAAACGAGGGGAAATGGCCTTGATACCTACTTAAAAATAAAAATACTTTAGAACAATTTTAGGTCTTAGTGCTCTAATGTCAACATATTCTGAAATTTGGAAGGAATTTTATTACAGAATATAGATGCCATTTCCCCACGTATCCCCATAATTCAACTTCAAAGCCCCACACATTTGTTTTCGGGAGCCTTTCTATCTTGCTACTGCACTGCAGTGTTCAGTTTAGCATCTATCATAATGAAATCTAATTCTTGATTCTTATTTACCCTTAGCTGCTACAACCGCCCCCGTTCTCGTGGACGATGACGAAGAAGCCGAAGCTGTTAATGTTGTTCACGACGAAGGAGAAAAACTAAAAGTGGAATCGACTGACTCGCCTGTGACCTGTAAGTTAATAAAATGTCTTCATTTATCGTCTCTTAGAATCTGGTTGACGAAATTAAATAAAATCGTGCTTATACAGTGTGCAAGTCGGGCAGGGTTTTCAAAAACAATGAAAAGCACGACTACCATTTCGTGAAAATAATATGTATATTCTTTCAGCAGATGAACAGTTTCAGCCTGAGAGCTAATTAGGTGTGAAAATGATAATGAGAAAATATGAATAAAATTAACATTGGTACCTGGAATGGACTGAGGAGCTCTTCCTAAAGAACGAAAAATAATGCGAGGGAAATAAAGATGAATGAGAAGGAAAACAGATAGAAATTTAAAACATGGGGAAAATGGGGGCGCAGTGGTTGTGGTGGGTCCCGGACCCATTCCAATCGATTCAGGGTCCAAAATTTAGTGGAACATGGTATCCCACATGCTTAGGTACCAGAAATATAGAAAACACATTCGAAATTGGTAGATAGGCACCAATTTGACCCATTACATCATCCAGAGGGCGCTAATCGTTTCCGAACCCAATTCATTGGATTCTGCGCCCAAAATTTAGTGGAAAATGATACCCCACACGCCTGGGTACCAGAAATCTCGATGGCACATATTCAAAATGGGTAGATGGATAATCCATTGTTCGGAATACACATTTTGGCCCTACTTCGCCCAAATTTGGTCCGATCGGGTTGAAAAGTTTTGAGGACCAACCAAAGCCAGAAACGGGTCCCTGACTTCAGATTTTTAGAAATTTTTCTACTACCGTAATCAGCGTGGACGTACAACCATTTGCTAATTTTGATCTAGACACCTTGAAACGCCCAGAAAAAATGTTGGGCCGAACCGGAGAGATTGACTTTTTGCATTAAACATAGGTTGATTATTCAGGCAATAACCAACCAAAAGTAAGTAGTTTACAATGTAATGGGGGAAAGGGAGGCAAGGAGTTTCAGGTTGGTAGACGCTTGAGATTGAGAATGCAGTTGAGATCAACACTTCGGACGGAACATATGCTTTTTAGGCATGTTTGTTTCACATATTCCTGCGTGCACGTGAATTTCCTGCCTCTCAGGCATGGGTTCCCCTGAGCCGTGTACATATTACATGCTTTTTTAGCATATATTCTCCTCAAAGGGAGTTTGATCTTGAAAAGGCATGTTTTCCTGCATGAGTAGGTAATATTTTCCTACATAAAACGCAAATGTTCTGCTAAGTGGGTTTGTAAGTGATTCGATGAAGTCATGATACCTTTTTTTCTGTTCCTACCAATAGGAAATGGACAAGAAAATGAAGTGTTTTCCAGGAAAGATATCAAAAATGACCCAAAAAAAAAAAAAAAAAAACCCTTATGGGTTGAATTAATGACAGTAAACATAGAGGACTCCTTTTTTCCTGATGAGGACGATCTCATAATTTCTACAGATGGGTACTCTTCATCAGACGACGCCGTGGATGGAGGCCCACGGAATCTTGCTATATTTTATAATATGATGACAGCTTGCTCATCATGCCTACTGTCTCTATAAGATGTACCCGGACGCACAGAAAAAATTTGATTTTTGACAAATTTGACGATTTGAATTCGTGAAACATCTCACTATGAGTTTGCCCAACAAGCATGCTTGAAGGAGGCTGCAGATCCCCACATTGAAGAAAATCATCAGGGAAGTTGCAGGAATCGAGGGAGAATCCATTGCAATGGTTGAGAGAAATCTGACCGACTGGGGAAAAGGAAACTGTGCCATTTTGCCATGGGAAGAACTGAGCAACCCACATGAGGCGCAGCATTTGATACTCCGACTTGCGGGACCTAATAAATAATGATTGATGATATAATTGAATAACAGACAATCTCCTAGTTTGCTGAAGATAATTTGGAGCTCAGAAATCTATATTCCAGAAATTTCAGCAAAATCCATCTATCTCCGCCTAAACGGCAGATGTTCCTCTAAGAGTGTGTAGCTTAACCATGGGGTACCTGCCCAAAACGCATATGTTCCGCTCAGGGGTTGATTTAGTACATGTCCTACAGGCAGATGTTCCTTTATACTTGAATCAAAATAACGATCCGTCCGATTAAGGTTGAGTTGAGGTTCCCAGGCTCTCTGAAGCTGGCAAAAGGGAAGAAAAGGTGTCAATTCAATGTTTCACCAAAATAGTTGAGAATCAGGCCGGCGTTGAGTATTCTCCTAAACTTACAATCCTTTCGGTTTGAAGGGTGGAAATCCGAACTGGTCGGGATGCGAAGACCTCGTTGAAATAAATTTGGTTCGCAATCGATGAAGCGGTTTGTGTACGACTGACGAGTCCGAGGAGGTACATAGGTGTGAAGGGAAGGCCCTGGTCTGGTCTTTGATAAAAAATTAATTCGTAATGCAACAATACACCACATCAGTAAATGCGAGCAGAAAAATAATGACTCCTCAAACTAATAGATAGATAGAAAACGTGTTTATTTGAATTGAATAAATATCAATAATAAATTCGCATTTGTGTTAATACACGGTATGGCAATGGGCTATGCCCGTCTGCCAGAGGATGCACCAACCTATTGATGAAACACACAGCCCACATTATGATCGTAGAGCCGAAATTAAATTGCATTTACAAATAAAAAACCATTTTACAATGGAACGTAACAAGAATAAAATTAATCGTAAACCAATAAGAGCGACTAAGACTACACACAGAATACGAAAACAAGGAAAACAGCACACGGCTGCCAATTGATAGGCGAGGATGAGGTTTCAGTCCCAATTGAACTGGGCAACCAGCTCAGATCGATATGACCAAGCAGCCTGGCAAAATCTCGCGAGTGGGAGCCATTTCAATTCATTGAACATTCCGATTATGGAGTCGCAGGCCAATCTAGCCACTCCGAACTGTGCAACCCAAAACTCAGCCAGAACAGGACAATTCAAGAAACTGAACAAGAAAATGAATAATGTCCTCTGATTCACCAAGACTGCAAAGGGAGCACAGCCTCCTGTCATGATCGTCGTCCTCCCGAGCCACACCCCCCTCAAACTAATAATTTTAGCTGTGGAAAAATGTTTTTCTCTCGAAAAAGATGGTTTATTTAAAGTCGTCAATATACTCAACACATCAGTGAGTTCAGCACACCGTATTTGCCCACATGAAAACAAAATTCAACGCGAAAATATTTTATTTTGCTCTACGTCGTCCATTTCAAACATCTCGTGTCCATGTGTAGCTTCTGGCAGGGGATTGAGCAGAATTTATTGCCGCAAGTAATGCACGTGTAGCTACAGGGAAATCCGCAGGCGCAGCAAAAATTTCTGAAAAAATTAGAAGATGTCTGTCATTCTGATGAGAATAATCACTTGGAAAATGAAAATCCTGGAAATATTGGCTCTTGGGAGATTTCTGCATATTAGAAAAGTTGTGGACGGAGACTTGCATGACGTTACCCATTTAAGAAACAACCACGTCATTAGTAGTTTAGTGAAAATTAAGTAATCCGGTGGCTGGTTGGGTTTCTTTACAATTTTTTAAATGGTTGAAGGTGGGTGTAATTTGCCAGTTATTGAGAAACATGGTATACAATGATCTCGACAAAAGCTCCGCCTTTCATAGGGGTTGGTTACACCTCGGTTCAGGAGTATGAAGGCTCATTCCATTCGATTCAGCGTCCAAAATTTAGAAGAAAATGATACCCCCACACACGCAAGTACCAGAAATCTCAAAAATCCACTTTTGAAATAGGTAGATTGATACCCATTTTAACCAATAACCTCTTCCAGTGGGCACCAATCGTTACAAGATACAAGAGCATACAGGATTTAGTCGAAAATGATACCCCATACGCCTAGATCGCCGAAAATCTTGAGACCCACTTTTCTAAGAATACATGTTGGCTCCTACCTCCCCCAAATTTTGTTCCGGTCGGGCTGAAAAGTTTCGAGGACAATTCAAGGAATAACCAACTAAAAATTTAGTATTGCCAGAAGCATTACTATTCAACAGGGGCCCTTGGGAACTAGTTGAAAATAAGCTACCTACAAGAACATAATGGCGTCATGTACGGCGAACCTAAGCTCCGAACCGTTCACTATAACTGTTCTTCACTGCAATAATCCTAGGGTGATATAATTCCAGTTCGTTTATGGGGAATGCAGGTATGAGGAGGTGCTTACCATTGCACTTTCGAGAATTTGGATACAGCAATGAATACACTATTGACAATTGAGAACCAAGACAAGGTTGCGTACTCAGTTACCATGTTGTACAATAATTTAAACATTCTGCCTTCAGGATGACTTGAAATGTACGCTTGTAATACAGGTTGTTCCACAAGTTGCCCCCCCCCCCCCCAGTCGTTTAATTAAGAGAAAATTATATTTTGTTGCAGATAGTCCTATAGGACCAAATTTGGGAGGGGGAAGGTCAAATTGTGTTTTTTGAAAAATGGATTTTCGAGATTTTACGCGATCTAGGTGTGTGGCGTATCATATTCCACTGAATTTTGGACCTTGAATCGATTGGCACCCACCAGAAGAGGTTATGGGTCAAAATAGGTACCTACCTACCCATTTTGAAGGGGTATTTCGAGATTTCTGGTGCCTAGGCGTGTGGGGTATCATTTTCGACTAAATTGTATACCCTGAATCGATTGGAATGGGTCTGGTACCCACCACACCCACTGTTTCCCCCATTTTCCTCATGTTGGACATTTTAAACGACTCAATCGTGTGAGGTATCGTTTACCACTAATTTTTGGACGCTGAATCGATTGGAATGAGTCTCCATGCTCCTGATCCGAGGAACAACCAACCCCTGTGTATAAATTTGTAGCGGTTTTTTTTTTTTTTTTTTTTTTTTTTAATGGGAACTCCAGAATAACCAACCTTTTAGGGACCGTTGGCTCAGATGCTGCTGCACTCGGGTAGTGAAGCTGATCAGGCCGAACTACTTCCTCGTACTCGATCATTTGCCCGAAGCTCCTCCGATATTTTAACTTGTAGTATTCCGCTCCTAGAAATATGAAATCATTCTGGTTATATTCAAAATAAGTTACGCAAGATAATTATTTTCCAACAATGGAAGTCAAAGTCTGGTGAGGACCTTTAGATTTCTTCGTTTTCCTTGTGTTGAACGTGTCGTGGAATTTGGGTGCCTTTTTGTTGGGTACGAGGTTACCGTGAGGGTCGTCGTGAAAATTGTCGCTGTAGAGAGCCTCCACAGCTTGATTTGTCCTCCTCCGCCTCGTAGCTGCATCTAGGACCCTGGAAACACGACTGGTTGGAGTAATATTGACCACCAAGAACACAATTTCGAGGGAAATTTGAAAAATGAGAGTTAATTTAGGGATTTCGGAGTAGAATTTCTTAGTCTGCAATCACTAGAGAGTGTGGAGTATCCCGGGCTCATTCCAATCGATTAAGCGTCCAAAATTTGGTGGGAAATGATACCACACACGCCTAGGTACCAGAAATCTTGAAAACCCACTTTTGAAATGACACCCATTTTGCCCCATAACCTCTCCCGGTGGGCGCCTACCGTTCCAGGACCCGTCTCATTGCATTCAGCGTCTAAAGTTTAGTGGAAAATGATACCCGACACGCATAGATCGCCAAAAAACCCAAAATTCTTGATACCTCAACTTCAAAAGCCTTCAGTAGGCACCAATCGCGGCTGAACTCTAGTATATGGGGCAGAGATAACAAACTATCGATTTTGCTCAAACTATCGAACTCGAACAACAAGCTGATCGATTATCCGTCACTCTTTCAGTCTACAACACTGACTATGATTTTTTATTATTTATTATTGATTTTATTATGATTTCATTATTTTGTATGGTTTTTTATATTTTTAGGTATTGTTCATGTTTTTGAAGCAATGGCGGTGAAAACATGATGACTCATATATGACGTCATCAATAACAATCGATTGTGTGCTCTCGATATCTGTGCCGCCGTTATCACCCGCCATACTAGAGATTTACCCCAATGGGGAACCCATCTCAATGAATTCAGCTTCCGAAATTAGTTGACCTTTCATGCCTTATTCCCAAAAAGCCCCGAAATCAAGTTTCAAAAAAATCTGCCGCGAATTGGGGGCGATCGGACTGAAACGTTTTGAGCACAAAGCCGGTTCCCGACCATAATTTCAGATTATAAAAAAAATGTCAATGATACCGAACGGACCTTTTAGTTTTGATCTAGACACATCATGATATGTCAAGTTTTTGTCGACCTCTGGTATGATTACATAGGTTGATTACTTGAGGAACAATCAACCAAAATCACAAAATAGGAGGTTAAAAATGATTGCCTTCAATGTAGCTGACGACCAAAGAATCTTACATAATATTTTTTTCTTTAGTATTTTATCACTACACTTAATTACCTTCGTTGATCCTGGACCTTCAAACGTCCGGATTCTCGTCCTCCCATCACCTAATGAGATACCTATTATGTAATATACTTTCTATATGAACATACAAATACCACAGACGAATCAATGATGACAAGAGTACACCAAATACCAAAAATTGTAAACTGTGAATCTATTGGCGCAATTATTGTAAGTTGAACTGATCGGCTTGTCAATGCTCACTGATAAGAAATGATAACAGCCTACTTCTTCTTCTCTGTCGTTGCAATCAACTGGCACAAAACCTATTGTAGGGATGTCTATCGATACAGTATATATCGATATAACAATATTCGAAAGTATTAGCGGTATTACGAGGGTGGATCGATAAGTTTCCGGCCTGACCAAGAAAAACAACGTTTTTACGATTTTTTTTTTCTCAACATAATCTCCTTCAAGGCTGATACATTTCTCACAGCGGTGTTCTAGTCTAGTAATGCCATCTCACCATATAGACTGATTTGTCAAGCTCCTCATCTGGCGAAGAAAAAAAATCTGCAAATTCTTACACACGGGTTGGTTATTCCTCGAATGGGGGAAACAGTGGGTGTGGCGGGTCCCAGACCCATTCCAATCGATTCAGGTCCAGAATTTAGTGGAATATGATACCCCACAACCCTAGGTACCGAAAATCCCGAAAACACTATTCAAAATCTGCAAATTCTTACACACGGGTTGGTTATTCCTAGATTGGGGGAAACAGTGGGTGTGGCGGGTCCCAGACCCATTCCAATCGATTCAGGGTCCAGAATTTAGTGGAATATGATACCCCACACGCCTAGGCACCAGAAATCCTGACACATACCAAATGGGTGGATACATACCCATTTTAACCCATAACTTCTTCCGGTGGGTGCCAATCTTACTGGGACACACATCATTGAATTCAGCGTCCAAAATATAGTGGAAAATGATACCCCACACGCCTAGGTAGCAGAAATCCCGAAAACACATAATCAAAATGGGTAATAAATACCCAATTTGATCCATTACTTCTTCCAGTGGGTGCCAATAATTCTGGGACCCATTTTATTGGATTCAGCGTCCAAAATTTAGTGGAAAATGACACCCTACTCGCCTAGGTAGCAGAAATCCCGAAAACACATATTCAAAATGGGTAATAAATACCCAATTTGATCCATTACTTCTTCCAGTGGGTGCCAATAATTCTGGGACCCATTTTATTGGATTCAGCGTCCAAAATTTAGTGGAAAATGACACCCCACTCGCCTAAATCACCCAAAATCTCGAAAATCCATTTTTCAAAAAACACATTTTGACCCCTACCCCCTCCAAATTTGGTCCGATCGGGCTGAAAAGTTTCGAGGACCCATCTCGGCTGGGAACAGACCCCTGACCCGAATTTCAGATTTTTAGAACATATTCTACTACCAAAAACGGCGTGGACAATGGACGGCGGACAGCGGACGGCGTACGGCGGACGGACATTGACCTTTTTTGATCAGGACATCATGAAACGTCCAGAAAAAAATTTTGAGCCGAATCGGAGAGGTTGACCATTATCATGAAAACATAGGTTGATTATTCAAGGAATAACCAACCAAAATCCCATCAATCGTTGAGATGGCTAAAATCAACGATCTGAATTGATGCCGCACCCTGCCTACTCTCCAGACCTAGCCTCGAGTGACTATTCTGTTTCCTTACCTCAAAAAATGGCTTGGCGGTAAGAGATTTGCGGACAATGAAGAAGTAATCGAAGCTGTAAATGGGTATTTTGAGGTGCTTGACGAATCAGTCTATAGAGATGGCATTACGAGACTAGAACTCCGCTATGAGAAATGTATCAGCCTTAAAGGAGATTATGTTGAGAAATAAATAAATAGATAACAAATTCTTAAAAACGTTGTTTTTTTTGGTCAGGCCGGAAACTTATCGATCCACCCTCGTATATTGATGCTAATTATATTGTAAATTAATCATCGGTAATAGGAATTTAGAAGCATATCAGTTAAAGAGTTTGATAAATACACCATTCTTTCTCTGATGTGTTTTTAGGCCTTCAAAGTATCTCAATTCTGATTTAAAATATAAAAATACTAGGTACAGGACGCCTATTTAGTAATAAAACATACAAACTTCTCTGGAAAAATATTTCCTAGTATATTATTATTTTTTTTAATATTTCAATTTTCAACTTATTTCATCACGTAATTGCTAGTCTCGAATCAATTTTAATTTTTATAGCACTTGAAAATCACAAATTCTTGGTGCTGTCTGTAAAAATAATATCTTCGACTGCTTGTTGCCTTTTAGTCTGTTACATTCACGAGTCAATCTCTCTCAATGACTAGCAAATTCTTCTTGGTCAACTATGGTGAAGATGGAGTTTCTTGTATGCTCTGTACATACAGTGAGAATGACATCAACATCCTCATCTTCTAGTATGCATACCTCCTGGAAAAATCCCTACGATTTGAGTATCTTCTTGTTATTCCATTTCTCGTACTGTTGAAACTTAGCAGAATAATTTTTTGACTTGGAAAACTAAAATGGTACACGAAAACTCCTTTCTTGCATAAAGGACTCGCACAACGATGCTTGTGAAATCAAATTCGTCTATCTCTATCACACACACATCACATAAAGCACTAGAAATTTTGCCTACTTGTTATTTAGGCACCGTGCAAGCTGATAAAGGGAGCTATCATATTGAAAAAACAAATTTGAAATGACCATGTTAGAAGTAGGTTACAAAATACAGATGTATGACAGTTCAGTCAGGCGCCCACCCCTTGGTATTAGAGACATTATGATACTGAACCATATGAGTAAAGTATCGAATCGGTTTGGGGCTATTCTGACTAAAACAAGGATCAGACTGTCACCAACACATCCTGAACCCTTGGTGTTTCTAAGTACTTCAAGTAAGAATTGGGTACTGGTGTCGATACTTTGAAAGTATAGTATGTCCTACTTGTTGAACCCAACTGCCACAAACTGAGGCTGGGTATTTTGAAAGAGGGGTTTGGACCATTGCAATACGCGTTTTGGGGTAATTTATTTCTTTAACCGGACATTACTTGAATGCCATTGTTCAAAATGACCAATATTGGGTTTTATATTATTATTATATTTTCAGGTGAAATTGAAGCCTCCCCTCGAAGGAAACGAAACAACAGCTCATCAAGTGACAGCGCCAACAGCCAACACGACTCATCCCCTTACACATCCGACACTGGCTAATAGACAGCTCCGTAATTCACAACTTTATTTTTAATTAAATAATCAAACATTTGTCATTTGAAATATTCTTTTCGTACGATTTGTGGGCTGCCGGTGTTCTTTTAACTGTCACTTATTTGTAATTCTTTGTTTTTCTCTCATGTATTGATACCCATTCCTCGGAGTGGTTTTATGATGTTTGTTACGTTCCTTTATTGACTGTGATTATTCCTTGTGGAAAATTATCTATGTAAACAATTTCATCGTCGTTTTTTCAATACCCACCTTATTATCTTTCTATAGTAGCAGATATTGTATTCCCATTATCACTTAAGTGGGGATTTCTATAAAAGTGAATTTCTTACTGAAAGATTGATGTGAACCTCTTGCAAGATACTCTGACTTCTATACCCTTGGCAAGGCAATTGCTTAATTGCAGCATTGAGTGCATTGTGCAAGAGGATGTACCTATATTCCAAGAAAACTTACTACTCTATCTACTCTATTCAACAGGGCGAGCCCTTATGTAGAAACTGGTTGTAAATCGATAAGTCTAGGATGACAAAATACTAGTTTGTTGTTGTTATTAATACGTTTCAACAAAAGATAGGATGACCCAACACGATTTGACAAACAAGAAAGAATTGGTGAGACATCTTTCAACAAATTAATTAAGTAGCTTCTTATAAACTTCAGTAAATGTATTTCTATTAAATAACAGCAATAAAATTCGATGATGCCAAAACCGAAATCAAATAGGAACTAAGGATGTGCGTCGATGTTTGCAAAACATCAATGGTGAAGGACCAATCTTCGATGTTTTCGCCATCAATGGTGAGTCTTCGATGTTTTCCAAATATCGGTGGTTGTAATGAAAAATGAAAAACGGAAATGGCAGAGAAAAAAGCAAAGGTACAATAGAGGGGGGTTATAAGACTTGGTGGTGGTATCTTGTTTTGACTAGTTAGTTGTGGTTTTTCCCTTTTGGCTCTGAAAGATACTATACTGCACTGCAGTGGGCGAGCCTGCAGTGCAAAGGCACAAACTCAAAGTCAAAATGAGATACCCCCCCCCCCCCCCTCTTGGTCCGATAGAGCTCTAGTTTATGTCATTTTATCCTAAATGATAAGACGCATTATTATTCAGAACCATTTTATTCTTGTTATTCAAGCCCCCCCCCCTCCCCCCCATTTTCAAATTCCTTCAACATCGATGTCAACGTCAACTACAAATCGATAATCAGTGAACATTAAGCACTCACCATCGATGGAAAAAACATGGAATATCAGTCCTTCAACATCGATATTTTGCTAAATATTTCATTTATTCATATTATCATTTATCGGAATATAAATGACCATCGATGCTCATCATCAAAACAAATTGTCGATCTGAAGGCATATATTTTGATCAAAATCTGCTCATCCTAATTAGTACTAACTTTAAAATTACCTAGGGGTCCAAACGACAGGGAATTATTTACATAAAAACGGATAATATAGTAGGTATAATTTATATAATGAATTTATTTATGGCCGGAAACCAATCTTGAAATACCAACAATAAGTTCTAATCGCCTTTCAAAAAGAAATTTCCCATAATGATTTACCGGGCAAATCTACCAGGAAAGCTCTTACAAGTAGCCCAACCAAATGTGAGGTTTTGCCTGAAAAATATTTTTTCTGATTTTCGACTTTACGCACTCAAATTTAACTCCTGAGCAAAAATGAGCCACTGCTGTACCCGTCGACTAAAAGCCGGTATGCAAGGAAATGAACTTGTCCTCCTCAACTGACTATTCAACTTACCGCTTCATTTCCTCCCGCTAGTCAATTTTTAGGCGGAAGACCGACTCCCGAATAAAATCGACATTCGAATGACTTCACGATCAAGAATAGAATTGAAAATGACGCCATTTCACTATTGTGAGGACGAAATTTAAAATAAATAATGGCCTCGACTAATATCAGATGGCTGGGTGATTAAACGAATGGAAAACGCGGTATTGTCTCTGGATATTATAGGAAATGATTTCACCGAGCAAAAGGTCGTTTAAGGTTATTACATCACTGCTAGGCTCCAATGATCTGCTCTTTTTCGTGGACGTCGCAATTTCTCGACGAAAAGCGAAAAAGGGGGTTAAGGGTTCCTGTAACTTATAAAATATTTATCATACAAAACAAACTATTAGTTTTAAAGAATGCCCAAACTCGGTATCGGCGAGGCAAATCATCTGAAAATTACAAGCACTATGATATACAGTTCACTGCAGGAAGCTCAGTTCTGAAGTCATGTCTCTAATTTCGAGGTGTGAATTCTCTAGAGGGGTAAAATGATGGAAGGAGTCTCATTTTAATCGTCACGTAACTCGTTTTAGTCTATACAATGGTTATAGACTACAATGGTATGGAGTTAAGAATTCCTTCCATATTAGACAATGGTTTGGACTGATGAACACCGTGCGCATGTTTCTTTGCAAATGGCGTCCACCAGGCAGGGAGCCATTTAACTTCACTTCAATGTGTTCAGAGCTGAAGACATCCTTCAGGGTAATGCTATACCTTGGGCTCATGCATTGGAGTCCACAGCACTTCTCCAGGGCAACTGGAAGAACTCCAACATTGGGAACACTCGACAATGTCAATGGAGTGAGAGTTTGCAATTGAACAGTCACCAAGACGCTCAGCACAGAAACATGCATTGATTACTAAGGAGGACGCCCTGACTACCTAAATCATGTAAATCGCTGTCAGAAAAAATACTGAATAAAATCCATGCGTCAACTAGTTCTACGTGCAAGGAGACTTATTCCTACTCCCATCTTTCCGGAGCTGTACTCAAACAAACCGAATTTCACCTACTGGGCAGCTTAAAACCCAAGAGAGGTCCAGATACCTCTCGCTAAGTCCCAAAAGACCCTTTCAGTAAACCCTTCTACACATGTCTGGATGTTATCAGCTGTTATCTCTCATCAAATTGGCAGACCAAATAAGCCAAATCTCCTTTGAAATTGCTGACAGATAATACTTTCTTATATGTCCAATGCTTCAATTTAACTACATTATTTCTCAAAAATTCAGTATTATTCGTTTTATCAGGGTTCAAGTTGGGTGTCGAGGCATGTTGAGGGTGATGTCCTTCAAGAGTGAGAAACTAGAAGCTGCCCTATTTCGACATGAACCCAGACCCTCAGTCCTGCACCTTCAGAGGCCTCTAGAGTCTATAACCTAAGCTTTACAAGAGCACCTCTGGTGTCCATCAAATTTTGTAAGCATGGCTATCTAATATGGAAGATTCAGCAAGGAGTGCACCAGTTAGTTATACAATGAAAATACTGGAAATTAAATTGCAGAAACAGGTCTGTGGGTCAATCCCCCGTTACCCTGGAATTGGAGCCTCTCCTTACTGAATAGTTAAACGTCAAATCATCAATTCCATGAGACTGCTGGAAATTGAATGTCCACTCTTCACCAAAAACTCAGCTCCTCAAGATTTTGAATCAATGAACGCCATTCATAGTCTTTGACGATTCCCCAATGATGAGGACGTCTAGTGTATCGGCAAATGGTAGTTTTCCTAAATGAGACAGGGCTTTGGAAAGTGAACAAATCAGACACTTTCCTTGAAATTGAGCCTTCCTCGACTACTCTCCGCAGTCTCCGAATTGAAGACCTCAAAAACGCATTGACAAGTACTTCCTGTCATCACAAGACGTCTCAAGAACAAAAAATTCCGCATGACTACTCAAATTGTGAAAAAAAACTCAAGGGAAAATGGCGCTCACTTCTTCTTCCTCACATTGATAAGGCCGCGCATGCGCCCGCTACTTTTCAAATATGAAACCCACTATTCAGGGTCATTGGGTCTTTTTTGGTTGGTTATTCCTTGAATAATCAACCTATGTTTTCATGATAATGGTCAACCTCTCCGATTTGGCTCAAAATTTTTTTCTGGACGTTTCATGATGTCCTGATCAAAAACGCTGCAAATTCTTACACAGGGGTTGGTTATTCGTCAGACCAGGCGCATAGAAACTTATTTAAAACATGGGGGAAATGGGGAAACGGTGGGTGCGGTGGGTCCCAGACCCATTCCAATCGATTCAGGATCCAAGATTTAGTGGAAAATGATACCCCCAACCGCCCAGGTACCAGAAATCTCGAAAACGCATATTTAAAATGGGTAATATATACCCAATTTGACCCATAACTTCTTCCAGTGGGTGCCGATCGTTCTGGGACCCATTTCATTGGATTCAGCGTCCAAAATTTAGTGGAGAATGATACCCCACTCGCCTAGATCGCCCAAAATCTCAAAATTCATTTTTCAAAAAACACATTTTGACCCCTACCCCACCCAAATTTGGTCTGACCGGGCTGAAAAGCTTGGAGGATCGTTCTAGGCCGGGAACAGACCCCTGACCCAAATTTCAGATTTTTAGAAAATTTTCTACTACCAAAAACGGCGTGGACGGCGGACGGCGGACGGACATTGACTTTTTTGGTTGGTTATTCCTTGAATAATCAACCTATTTGATCTAGACACCATGAAACGTCCAGAAAAAAATTTTGAGCCGAATCGGAGAGGTTGACCATTTGCATGAAAACATAGGTTGATTATTCAAGGAATAACCAACCAAAAAGGTCAATGTCCGGCGCCGTTTTTGGTAGTAGACAATTTTCTAAAAATCTGAAATTTGGGTCAGGGGTCTGTTCCCAGCCGAGATGGGTCCTCAAAACTTTTCAGCCCGATCGGAGCAAATTTGGGCGGGGTAGGGGTCAAAATGTGTTTTTTGAAAAATGGATTTTCGAGATTTTGGGCGATTTAGGCGAGTGGGGTGTCATTTTCCACTGAATTTTGGACGCTGAATCCAATAAAATGGGTCCCAGAACAATTGGTACCTACTGGAAGAAGTAATGGGTCAAATTGGGTATTTATTACCCAATTTGATTATGTGTTTTTGGGATTTCTGCTACCTAGGCGTGTGGGGTATCATTTTCCACTAAATTGTGGACGCTGAATTCAATGATGTGTGTCCCAGAACGATTGGCACCCTCCGGAAGAAGTTATGGGTCAAAATGGGTATGTATCCACCCATTTTGTATGTGTCAGGATTTATGGTGCCTAGGCGTGTGGGGTATCATATTCCACTAAATGTTGGACCCTGAATCGATTGGAATGGGTCTGGGACCCGCCACACCCACTGTTTCCCCCATTCGAGGAATAACCAACCCGTGTGTAAGAATTTGCAGATTTTTCCTTGAAGAAAACAGCCAAACCTTAACGGTAGATGCTGCATGCTATGTTTTAGTGTGAAACCCTTTTTGAACCCAAACTAGAACGATTAACTGTTCCAATTTTGGTTATTCTCCATGTTGCCCTGATTGATTCATTTCACGCAATGGAGGCTTTGATAAAAATACAATTTTCAAGTAAAACGTCAAAACAATAACAACGTGAAGTTTGGGAATCGGACACGTAATTGACGGTGGCTAATAACTAATAATACTAATTTGATTAGTAATTTTAAAAAAAACTATTTGCGAGAACTCTCACTCCAAATTTAGGAGAATTTCATTCATCTCGGGTTTGTCTCAAATATGAGGTGATCTCACTGTCACCAATGGCAGGCTTATATTGATCGTGGAAAGTACGCATAATGGATCATTACTCCCCACATAACGAGGATAATTTTATCGGTTTACTGTTTCATAGTGGCGTTTAACATTGCTATTCGCGATTCAAAGGGCAACTTGAGTAATGATTTTTATAGTAATTATCAGGGTTTCAAGTGTACCTCGCATAATTGGCTATAAACCGGTGGAAAGCCTTATATTGTTTAAAAAACAGAACTCATCCACAGTGTGTCCTATTCAACCAGAAGAGATGAAATTCCTCATACTTCTCCTGGGTTTCGCCGCCCTGAGTAAGTTCATTATACATTTTAATAAAGACGCTTGGAATTATCTACTTTCTTGTCGACGTGTTAACGAAATCATGCTCCCGACTATGACAGAGGCGAGCCAATGCTTTTGGTTGGTTATTCCTTGAATAATCAACCTATGTTTTCATGCAAAAGGTCAACCTCTCCGATTCGGCTCAAAATTTATTTCTGGACGTTTCAAGGTGTCTAGATCAAAAAACGCTGCAAATTCTTACACAGGGGTTGGTTATTCGTCAGACCAGGCGCAAGTAGACTCATTTCTTCAACATGGGGGAAATGGGGATAACGGTGGGTGCGGCGGGTCCCAGACCCATTCCAATCGATTCAGGATCCAAAATTTAGTGGAAAATGATACCCCACACGCCCAGATACCGGAAATCTCGAAAACGCATATTCAAAATATTATATATATGGGTTATGGTGGAAGGTTTTTGGCGTTTTGCGCAAATTTCTGGAATATAGATTTCAGAACTGCGTATTATCTCCGGCAAACTATTAAATTGCCTGTTCTTTAAGTGCATCATCAATGCACATCATTTATGTGTACGTATAAACAGCACCTGCTAGCAGCTGGTAAGAGCCTACCACTTTACTAAAAACTCTGCCAATTCATTCACTGGGGATGGTTATTCCTCGGACCAGGAGCATGGAGAAAATGGGGGAAAATAGTGATTGTGGCATATGTCGGACTTATTGCAATCGATTCAGCGGCCAAAGTTTAGTGAAAAATAATACCCCTCACGCCTAGATCGTCAAAAATCTGGAAAATCCATTTTTCAAAATCACGTTTTTACCCCCATCCCCCCCAGTTTGATCCGATCGGGCTGAGCCAACTAGAGCCCGAAACACTATAATTTCAGATTTCTAGATCAAACTGTGTATTTCGATAAATTTATTTTCGAGATTTTTGGCGATCTAGGCGTGTGGGGTATAATTTTCCAGTAAATTTTGGACGCGGAATCGATTGGAATGAATTCGGGATTCTCCACACTCTCTGTTTTCCCCAATTTTCTCCACGCTCCTCGTCCAAGGATTCTGTTGAGCACCCTGATTGTAATTTCATATTTGTTAATTCCACTCTTGGACATCCAGGGGTCTTGGAGGCAGGGTTAATAGGCCACCAAACAAGTAACAAGCAGAGCATGTAGGTATTCACTACGAGAAGTAGATTTAAATCAGTTCAAATCCTCTGGTTTGGAAAATTGGGAAAATTACTTGATATATATGTGATGTGAAGATGCCCGACGGACCTTCATGCTACCTACAACCTCCATTGGATTTACCCAACACATTATTTGTGTCGTCACTAGCTGCTCACATCACCCCGTGTGGACACTACCGGAGCGTACATTCAGTCAGAGAGCGCATCTACGACCAGAAGGGTCGACTGTTATTGGTCTCTGCGCATACAAATTTTGATCAAGTGCCTGGGGGAGTATGCTTGTTCAGGTGTAATTAATATAATACGTTAAAATAAACCTGTCTGTCACTCAGTGAAACCTCCATCATGATGCCTTCCGACTACAAGGAAGGGCAGATCTTGAACGACGATGACATAACATTATAGTTATTATAGTTACCTACTTAAAATTTGTATCAACATAATTATATGCTCTCTCCTTTTGCAGGTGCCGGCTTCAACGTTCAGCGCTGTGAGTATTTGTCTCTCACTTTGTATCGTGATTTGAGGAATGTGATAGTAATAGGGGAGGTGACTTGAGACATTTAAGAGGGAAAGTGTCCTCTTAAAAATGCCTTTCATTTGTAGCATTCACCAAAGCCTCAAATCCTGTGAAATTAGGATGAATGAAAGGTACATCCAAGACAAAAGCTGTTACATTTCTGAGCAGCATTATTGTTCCTATTAGGGAGCTTGGCAAAATAACCATTAGGGAGATTGTTATTAATGATCGCAATTAAAGCTAAAATGAAAGATGACTAGTTCACTCAGAAGAACTGAAATACTAGTCACAAAATCAGTGTTAAGTATGTTCCCGTTGTTTGACTGTTGCAGCCTAAATGTGATGGCCTGTGTAATAGCTAATTGGATTATACTTCTCACAAACCCCGTCATGGAAAAACTTGGTTGTTCCCTTTCTTGGCCTTTGGTCATGGCCTTGCTGAACAAGACCCTCTCTTTTGCAGTTCAGCTATATTAAGCATTCTCTATTTTGCAGATG
This sequence comes from Cyrtorhinus lividipennis, assembly GCA_019603395.1. Classification (NCBI taxonomy): domain Eukaryota; kingdom Metazoa; phylum Arthropoda; class Insecta; order Hemiptera; family Miridae; genus Cyrtorhinus; species Cyrtorhinus lividipennis. The sequence continues at coordinate 13,307,996 of CM034008.1, forward strand.
CTGATGACAATGATGAGTACAATGGTGAGTTATCAAACCAACATTAATACCAAGGATTTTTCTAAATCTCAGGGCCTTTAATTAGGCAGAATCCTAATCTGCAATGAGAAGGTTCGATTGAAGGTAGATGCTTCAATACAGAATAGGTACTTAATGGTACATAATGGTTGGAAGGTATGGAAATCCATAGATCCATACATCCATAGAATCCAATGCTGCCAGGAAGAGTGTTCATAAATGACTGACTTGTTTTATCCATCATAGTATGGTTATCTGGTAGACCAAATTTCTAGAAGCTTGCACACATTGGGTTTTTACCAAGAAAGACCCTGTAAATGTAATACTATCACTAGAGTTCCTATGTCCTCCTAGTAAGCAGTGTTGACACAAACATTCATTCTAAACAACCTAATGAGCTCAATTTGGAGTTCTCTCTTATGGGTGGTAGGCATTTTTTAGATCGTACATGATTTCTTCCAACGTTTTGATGCTATCCCTTTTTCTGGAAAGATTACAGCCCTATTGGTAGGGTGCACGTATTTTGCAGAGGAGTTTTCCAAAATATTGACAAAGGTAGGGCTCAATGCGCTGGCAGGCATGTGATTGTGATTATTTGACACAATATCAAGTATGGCAAGTGTTGTGGGTTTGGTTGACTTGACAGTTTGATTTCTGACAATAATTATTGTATTATAATTATCTATTATAATAGATGTTTGATGTTTTCATCCCCAAGTCTGTCATATTTTTCATTCCTTCATGTAACTAAAGAGCACTGTGGTTTCACATTTCCCAATTTTGTTTTTAGATTCTAGGCAAAATTTAAGGAATACCTAGATCCTACAGAGAACGTGAGTCAATGAAAAAATGTTCAATGTAAAACTCTTTTGAAGAAGCCATTGCCAGTGAAGAGTTGTTTTACAGTTCCTGAGAAATTTAATTCATGTGTTGAGAAGTTACCTCATTGAATGCTGTACAAACATTGATGCACACTTATTTAGGAAGGCACCAAACAGTATTGTATGATTTTGTTTCAGTGTCGGATAATAGCGAATATGAAGCCAGCAGTAATGAGGATGCTTCAGACAATGCATCAGATGATGACAATGCCTCAGACAATTATGATGTCTCTGACAATGCCTCAGACAATGAAGATTTCTCTGACAATGATGATGTCTCTGACAATGAAGATGCCTCAGACAATGTCTCTGACAATGAAGATGCCTCAGACAATGAGGATGTTTCAGATAATGATGACGAGTTTGATGATGCATCTGATAACGGTAAAAATAAGCTCAAAACCATTTCATTGCTACAGAGCCTGTTTGATCTAACATAATCTTTATGAAAACAGTAGGCTCATTTTTAGGTAAGTAGGGGTTATTCTGGCAATATTCCATACCATCTTTCCATCTCTCATTCAAGTACTTCTGGGCAAAACCAGTACTTCTGGACAAAACCAATCCACAGACAGATGTAGCGAATCTTGTCAGTTTGCCTATTCATGTGTTAGGCATCCGACTAGATTTCCCTTGTGTCTAGCTCCTTCTGGTGCGTTGGACATTGGCAGTGCGTTAAAATTTTTCCAATTTTCAGATAATGATGATGAAGCGTTTTACAACAAGAGGAAGGAAGATGAGTATGTTGGAGGATGGTGAGTAAACAGGTTCATTTTTGAGGGTTGAACATCTATGTTCTAATAATTAAACTATTGTTTTTTTAACTTGATAAAGTATATTTCTAATTAGTGTAAATGTGAAAAAAAAAAAAAACAGGAACAGTATATTTAAATAATGTGAGAGATAATTGTAAATAGAAAGGCTATGAATACATCCAAAATGCTCAAAATGAGAAGTATGTAAAAGAATGTATCCACACATGTATGATGCGAGTACACTGGACTTTTCCTATGTATGCATTCAAATCAGTCTAAGGTCCTTCTTCTTCTTCTCCACGGCGCTACAGCCCTTTGAGGGCCTAGGCCTGACCAGTCGCTAGCCTCCACGCTGCACGGTCCGCGGCAAGTGTGCGCCACCTCATGACGCCCATCTGTCGCAGATCATCCTCCACTCCGTCTATCCAGCGCAGCCTTGGCCTCCCACGCAATCGTCTTCCTCCTGGGTGGCCTCTGTACAGTTTGGCAGCTGCCCTTTCCACAGGCATCCTCTCCATATGTCCTGCCCATCGGAGTCTGGCTCGTTTCGCCTCTGCTATGATGTCGGGCTGTCCATACAAAAGAGCGAGCTCCTCGTTGGTTCGGATACGCCACCTGCCCCCTTCACAAATCCCCCCATAAATTCTTCTTAGGATCTTCCTTTCCCAGCGTCTGAGCTGGTCTTCCTCTTTCCTTGTTAGGGTCCAAGTCTCAGAGCCATATAGCACAACTGGCCTCACTACGGTTCGGTACACTTTAACTTTGGAAGCCCTGCTAAGTAACCTACTTTTGAAAAAACTTGTTAGTGCAAATAAACACCTGTTTCCTGCATTAACTCGGGCTTTAATTTCATGTTCAAGAGAGCAGTCCTTGTTGATAGTTGTTCCAAGATATTTAAAGGTTGAACAATTCTCAAAATACTTTCCATTTATCAGGATTTCTTCCTCTTGTTCTCTCTCCTCATTTCTTTTACTTAGAACGTATTTTGTTTTTTCATAGTTGACTTTTAGGCCAACTTCTCGGGCATTCTCCTCCAAGTATAAAAAACCTTCTTCCAAAGCCTGCAATGTTCTTGCTAGCATACTTATATCGTCAGCATACCCAAGGCATTGGAGCAGCCGATTAAAGAGGGTCCCACCAGGGTTCCCAGGGATATCTTTCATTACTTTTTCGAGAACCAGATTGAAAAGTGTGGCCGACAGAATTCCTCCTTGTCGTACCCCAACTCTGACTCTAAAGGGAGCAGACATGAGACCGTTCACCTTTACCATGCTTCTGGTGTCCATCAAGGTCATCCTTATTAGTCTGGTTAGCTTATCGGGTACTCCAAATTCCCTAAGAACTTCAATGATCTTCCCCCTCTTGACCGTGTCATAAGCTTTCTTAAAATCAATGTACAGCTGGTGAACATTAACGTTAAACTCGTAGCACTTTTCCAAAATCTGTCTCAAAGAAAATATTTGGTCCGTAGTTGATCTGTTTGGTCGGAACCCACATTGGTAGTCACCAAAAATAAGTTCAGCTATTGGTGTTAGTCTAGCATTGATAACCTTGGCAAATACTTTGTAGGCTACATTGAGTAACAAAATACCCCTATAGTTCGCACATTCCAGCACATCATTTTTCTTGTGGATTGGGCAGATGACTGCCACATTCCAATCGTCAGGCATTACTTCTTTGTTCCATATATCGGTGATGAGATCGTGCATCTTCACGACTAGGGCATCACCACCTGACTTATAGAGTTCTGCCACAATCCGGTCCTCTCCGGGAGCTTTGTTATTCTTCAGGCTAGTGATAGCAAGTCTGACTTCGGCTATTGTTGGAGGTTCCTGGGGATTCCCTTCGTCTTGTGAGTCGTGCTCATTTTCCATGGGTATTTCAACCTCATCTTCTGCCTGTTCATTGAGTAATTCTTGGAAATATTCTGCCCATCTGTTGACAATCCCCCCTCTGTCACCTATTAGTTCCCCATTGTTGTTCTTAATGAAATCAGCTCTTGGTTGAAAGCCTTTCTTAATGTTCCTGACTTTTCCATAAAAGCGCCTTACATTCCCAATATCTCTGTCCTCCTCCAATTCTTCCAAGAAACGCTTTTCGAAAGTTCTGTGTTTTGTACGACAGATTCTTTTTACCTGTCTTCTTTTCTCTCTATACTGCTCCACGCTACCTCTTGTTCTTCTATTCAGCATTCTTCTTCTCGCCTCATTTCTCTCAGTAACAGCCCTTTCACAATCCGTGTCAAACCATCCTGCCCTTCTGTCCCTTTCCTTGAATCCCAAAACATTTCCAGCAATACCGTTCATGCTTTCTTTTAACTTCACCCACTTTTCTTCTATGCTGCTAACTATCCAATTTCCACTAATACCCTCTAGGGCTCTACCTAAATCACCTTGGTATTGTTGCAGGATCTCTGGGTTTTTCAATTTGGCTGTGTCATAAACCACTTTAGGTTCAGCTCTCGCAATGTGTGCTCTAGAAATCTTTTGCTTGTATGCGACCCTTACAAGATAGTGATCAGAGTCGCAATCTGCACCTCTGCAGGTAGCAACAGACGTTACATCAGATGCGTGCCGACCTTCGATCAATACATGGTCTATTTGATTTCGGGTTGCCCCATTCGGCGAGACCCAAGTAGCTTTATGTATGTCCTTTCTAGGTAACATGGTACTCTTTACAATCATGTTTTTACCACCAGCGAAATCTGCTAATCTCAGTCCATTGTCGTTGCACACATCGTGCAAGCTTTCTTTTCCTATTATTCTTTTTAGGACTGTTTCCTTTCCAATCTTTGCATTAAAATCACCCATAAGCAATTTGACATCGTTTTCAGGAGACCTGTCAAAAGTGTCGCTTAAGATTTCGTAAAACTCATCTTTTGTTTCATCTTCAGCATCCTCTGTTGGTGCGTAAGCATTTATTATTGTCAGGTTAAAGAAACGTGCCTTCACCCTTAGCGTACAGATTCTGCTATTTATAGGTTGGAAACCGAGCACACTTGCTTTGTATTTATTATTCACTAAGAAACCTGTTCCTTGATGACCTTGATTTCCTCCACTGTAAAGGACTGTGTATGAGCCAGACCTGAAAGTTCCATTTCCCTTCCATCTCATCTCCTGAATGGCAGCAAATGATATTTTATATTTGTCCAATTCTCCTTTCAAAATATTCAGTGATCCACGTGCGGCTAAAGTCCTAACATTCCACGTAGCCATATATACGTAATCGTTTTTCAGTGAGTTACCTAGTCCGCGCCGAGTCGTTCCATTTGATCCATCTATCTGAGGCCTTTGTTGGTCGTTCGTAACTTGATTGTTTTTCCAAGGTGGGGTTGTTGGCCCCACGCTCAACCCCCAAAATGGAGGGCCAGGGGTTTTCTGTCAGGGTCTCCTTCCCTTAGCCTTTAGTAAAACAATACTTAACCACAAGGCAGGGGTGCTGGTTTTGGTCCGCCCCGGGTATTTTATTTCCCCAGTACCCCCCATATCTGGTGGGCATTCCCCTATCCGCCACCTGGGGAGGCGCCCGATGGGAGACCAGCAACTCCACACCACAAGGTCCTTCTAGTCTGGCGAAAAAATGACCATCTATAACAAAACTTTGCTGGTTAATGTTCCCCAGTCCAAACACTTCCAAATTTGGTTGAGTTAATCACGTACCCTGATGGCAGTGAGGCCTTGCTTAGCTATCTTATGCCTTGGGTCTCCAAAAACGCAACACTAGACAAAATAGCGACTGTTTAGGTTAACTTTATGAGCTCTTTTCGTTATTAAACTCAGCCACAAACATCTCCACTACATCCACTCCCCAGCTAACGTGACTCCTGAACCAATAACCGTAATAGGAAGGTTTCACCGTTATTTTTGACATTGTCGCTGCCAATCTGACAACAGTGGTGTCTTTGCGATTGTAGGCCTGGAAACACTGACACAGTATCAGACCCCAAAATAAACTGTACTCTCTGCTCCAAAGTAAAGGGTGAGATGCAAGGATGGAAGGCCAACTACTAACTTTAGCCAATGGTTGACGGCCAAAAAGGAACCAGTGAATAAGACTGGGTCATTATCTAAAAATATAACTTGTACAAGCACAAAGTGCAGAAAAAAGAAGCATGACTGGGTAAACAAGAAGAAAGTATGCCACAATAATATGGCAACCACACTGGATAGCATGGCCTAGTACAAAAGAGACACTCAAGAGGATGTGTCTGATAGACGCAGTTCACGAATGATTTGGCCTCAACTAACAATGTTCAGTAAGAAACATTGTTCATCTGCAACCAACTACTCTCAAAACGAAGGGTGCTTGAAAAGACACCATTTTGGTTGGTTATTCCTTGAATAATCAACCTATGTTTTCATGCAAATGGTCAACCTCTCCGATTCGGCTCAAAAATTTTTTCTGGACGTTTCATGGTGTCTAGATCAAAAAAAGTCAATGTCTGTCCGCCGTCCACGCCGTTTTTGGTAGTAGAAAATTTTCTAAAAATCTGAAATTTGGGTCAGGGGTCTGTTCCCGGTCTAGGACGGTCCTCCAAGCTTTTCAGCCCGATCGGACCAAATTTGGGCGGGGTAGGGGTCAAAATGTGTTTTTTGAAAAATGAATTTTCGAGATTTTGGGCGATCTAGGCGAGTGGGGTATTATTTTCCACTAAATTTTGGACGCTGAATCCAATGAAATGAATCCCAGAACGACTGGCACCCACTGGGAGAAGTTATGGGTCAAATTGGGTATATATTACCCATTTTGAATAAGTGTTTTTGAGATTTCTGGAACCTAGGCGTGTGGGGTATCATTTTCCACTAAATTTTGGATCTTGAATCGATTTGAATGGGTCCGGGACCCGCCGCACCCACTGTTTCCCCATTTCCCCCATGTTGAAGAATTGAGTCTCCTTACGCCTTGGCCGAGGAATAACCAACTCGTGTTCTGTATAAGTTTCATAACATCTAGATCACAACCTTCACCTCGCCTCCGCTTTCTCTCATCCCGGTCTCCATCTCGCTTCCGCCTTCTCACGCCCTGGTCTCCGCCTCGACTCCTCGTTCTCTTATCCTGGTCTCCGCCTCGCCTCCGCCTTCTCTCGTCCTGGTATCCACCTCACCTCTGCCTACTCTCGTCCTGGTATCCACCTTGCCTCCGCCTACTCTCCACCTGGTCTCCTCCACCTCACCTCCGCCTTCTATCGTCCCGGTCTCTATTTCGCCTCCGCCTTCTCTCGTCCTGGTCTCCACCTCACCTCCGCCTTCTATCGTCCTGGCCTCCTCCGCCTCTAGATCACAACCTCCACCTCGCCTCCGCCTTCTCTCGTCCTGGTCTCCACCACGCCTCCGCCTTCCCTCGCCCTGGTCTCCACCTCACCTCCGCCTACTCTCGTCCTGGTATCCACCTCACCTCCGCCTACTCTCGTCCTGGTATTCACCTCATCTCCGCCTTCTCTCGTCCTGGTCTCCACCTCACCTCTGCCTTCTATCGTCCTGGCCTCCTCCGCCTCTAGATCACAACCTCCACCTCGCCTCCGCCTTCTCTCGTCCTGGTCTCCACCACGCCTCCGCCTTCCCTCGCCCTGGTATCCACCTCACCTCCGCCTAGTCTCGTCCTGGTCTCCACCTCACCTCCGCCTACTCTCGTCCTGGTATCCACCTCACCTCTGCCTACTCTCGTCCTGGTATCCACCTTGCCTCCGCCTACTCTCCACCTGGTCTCCTCCACCTCACCTCCGCCTTCTATCGTCCCGGTCTCTATTTCGCCTCCGCCTTCTCTCGTCCTGGTCTCCACCTCACCTCCGCCTTCTATCGTCCTGGTCTCCACCTCACCTCCGCCTACTCTCGTCCTGGTCTCCGCCTCGCCTCCGCGTTCTCTTATCCTGGTCTCCACCTCACCTCCGCCTTCTCTCACCCTGGTCTCCACCTTGCCTCCGCCTACTCTCCACCTGGTCTTCTCCACCTCACCTCCGCCTTCTCTCGCCCTGGTATCTACCTCGCCTCCGCCTTCTCTCACCCGGGTCTCCACCTTGCCTCCGCCTTCTCTCGTCCTGGTCTCTACCTCGCCTCCACCTTCTCTCGTCCTGGTCTCCTCCACCTCGCCTCCGCCTTCTCTCGTCCTGGTCTCTACCTCGCCTCCGCCAGGTCTCCACCTCACCTCCGCCTACTCTCGTCCTGGTCTCCACCTCACCTCCGCCTTCTCTCGTCCTGGCCTCCTCCACCTCACCTCCGCCTTCTCTCGCCCGGGTCTCCACCTTGCCTCCGCCTACTCTCGTCCTGGTCTCTACCTCGCCTCCACCGTTTTTTGAAAAATGGATTTTCGAGATTTTGTACGATCCAGGCGAGTAGGGTATCATTTTCCACTTAATCTTGGACGCTGAATCCAATGAAGTGGGTCCCAGAACGTTTGGCACCCATTGAAAAAATTGTTAAGGGTCACATTGGTATATATTACCCATTTTGAATATGTGTTTTTGATATCATTGGTACCTAGGCGTGTGGGGTATCATTTTCCACTAAATTCTGGATCCTGGATCGATTGAAATGGGTCCGGGACCAACCACACCCACTGTTTCCCCCATTTTCCCCATGTTAGAATATGTGTTTTTGAAATTTCTGCTACCCAGGCGTGTACGGTATGATTTCCCACTAAATTTTGGACGCTGATTCCAATGAGACGGGTCCCGGAACGATTGGCGCCCTCTGGATGAGGTTGTTGTCAAAATGGGTGCCTACCTACCCTTCTCGAATGTGTGTTTGCTGTATGTTTGCCAGATTGCTGTAAACTAGGCATGTGGGTTACTATTTTCCACTTAATTGTGGACCCTCAATCAATTGGAATGGGTCCGGGACCCGCCACACCCACAGTTTCCATTTTCTCCATGTTGAAGAAAAGAGTCTCCATGCGTCTGGTCCAAGGAATAACCAACCCGTGTGTAAGAATTTGCAGCGTTTTTTAATAAGGGCTGTGTGTAAATAAACCTTCAGATAGAGAAAACCTAATGTTATTTCCCCTTGTATGTTTATTATTTTTATTCTTATTTATTCATATGCGTTTTTTCAAGTTATGGCTAATTTTCACTTCCAGTTTCCATCCAAGGACTGAGCGCCTAATATCCAGTGCATTTGGGAACTCCCATAGGCGATCATGAGGATACTTGCAGAGAATGCGCCCATCAACAGATTGATCAACAGTCTCGTCATTGACGAGAATCTGTTTAACAACAAGTCTACTACGGTGTTTAGGGTTTGATGTAAACTGATTTAGCTCTTCTTGTTTCAATTAAACCAAATCGCCCATACAGCTCTTCCTTTTTTCTTTTCAAACTGAGTTTTGCTGTATTGAGCGTTGGATGCAATTTTTGTCGCTCGCTTTTTCCATATCATTGTGGTACCAGAGAGACTTCCTCATTGGCAACTATGATTGAACACATGTCTTACAAACAAGTCATATGGCTGCCAACAAACTTCCTAACATTTTTGACGAGATGAGAAGAACGAGATTGCCCAAAACAACCAAAACGTTTGTGCCATACGAATCTTATTGGCCTCGAGACTGTTAGTGTTAAGGTACTGAATATCTCAAAACTGTAGTGAATACATTATTAATGTGAATAAGGTAATAATGTATTCATCCATTACTATAGTGGAAACTTCTCATGTGATTGACACGAGGTAGATACATTGCCAAGTCAATACGCGAAGTCCAAAATAAAACGTCAATACATCGATTTCAGCCTGGCTTCGAGATACGCGAGGCAGTTTAGCACAGTCAAAATGGGTAGGCAGGTACCTATTTTAACCCATTACCTCTTCCAGGGGGTGCCAATCGTTCCGGGACCCGTCTCATTGAATTCAGTATCCAAAATTTAGTCAAAAACGACACCCCACACGCCCAATAGCCAAAAATATCGAAAATCCATTTATCGAAAACAGTGGGTGTGGCGTGTCCCAGACCAATTCCAATCGATTCAGGGTCCAACAATTCAGTGAATAATAACAACCCACACGCCTAGATTGCCGAAAATCTCAAAAATTCATTTTGTGTATTTTGGCGCGTCGAACCCCCCACCCTCCCATCAAATTTGGTTCAATCCGGCTGAAAAGTGACCGAGAGTCACCCCTGCTGAAAGAGGGGGAGTGGGTCTTTTTCTACTGACCAAGTTCGAAGTGAATGTGGTGCAGAAATGAACCCTAAAATTACTGAAGAACTACCCCATAATGCGATTTTTTTTTGTGATTTTTATAGCCCCCTCGGCTAATGGAGTTTGTGACCTGGAATAATTCTTCTGTTTGTATACTTGATCCTGTTCATCGAGCAAGTTGAAAATTGTTACCGTGAAGCGTGGAGTAAAAGCTTAGTGGGAAAAAACTCTAATTATGGTACATTTCTTGATTATTTAAGGGATAGCCAACCAAAAGGGTAAATTTGTCCTAGATTCTTACTGTCTTTCTTGATTCATCTTGCTTTAAATTTCTCCTGATAGAATATGGGAATCAATTATTATCCAAAATACGTAATTTCTGAGGAGATGCAGGTATTATGCTTGTAACAATGAAATGAACGTGACCTCCCTCCTATATTATTCTTATCCACCTTCACCCAAGTACTCCTTTTTATTCCTCTCAGTCCCCTCGAACGAAATTCAATGACGTCACCGAACTGATAAACCTCCTCGAAATTCTCGTCAACCGCCGAAACCCCCAATTATCTAGTTGGATGATCGATTCTGCTCGGGCACTCGAGTCCACTACATTTCGAAACTGACGAATGACGTTGAGAGGCATCCTTGACTACAAAAGGAGATTATTGGTGAAGTGGGCTTGAAACGATAAGATAACGCGAGAAGATCAGCCCTTATTGAACCAATTGAGCGAGGACCCCAGGGGTTTAACAAGGTTTGCTGGAATCGACCAATTGAGAGCGTCTTTAGCTGAAGATGTCCGATTTGGACGAGAAAGGTCATTAATACTGCTGGTTTCGCTATCAAATTAAATTGAAGTCAACAAATTGAAAAAAAAAGGTCTAGAAATTGAATCACTCAGGGATCACGTTCGTGTGAATGAAATTGTCACATACGGTTTCCAGTAGTGTTGAATAATGTTGTGTAATAATCAGTCGTTTTGACTTTGGAGTGAAAAATCGCTGGTGGCTGACACAAGTAAGGATGGGAAGTGATGCGATTAGGCACCTTTTGAACCACTTCTACGATTAATTTTTAGTTTTCAAAGATATACGGGGATATAGTGGGAAGAGGCTTCACAACAGAACCATATTGGGAGACTACAATCGAACTGACCTACATCGCTAATACTTGGTACCTGGTTTATGCTGGAGACCAAAATATCGTTGCTTTCATTACTACAATCATTATACATATTTGAGAATAGTTTGAAACATCTAACGACACATTTATGAGTTCATTCGCTAGAGGACTCAAGGTAGGTCACCTATACGATCTTGCCCTTAGAAAACACCAATGGTTGATTAATCCTTGGAGCAAAAGTACGGAAAAAGCAGTGAGTGTAGTGTCCCGGACCCATTCCGATCGATTCAGCGTCCAAAATTTAGTGGAAAATGATACCCGACACGCCTAAATCGTTAAAAATGTAGAACATGGGGAAAATGGGGGTAACAGAGGTTACGGCGTGTCCTGGACCCATTCCAATCGATTCAGCGTCCAGCACTTAGTGGAAAATTATACCCCACAGACCTTGGTACCAGAAATCTCTAAAACTAACTTTCGAAATAGATAGACACCCATTTTGACCCATAACCTCTTTCGGTGGGCGCCAATCGTTCCAGGACCCGTCTCATTGGATTCTGCGTCCAAAATTTAGTGGAAAATGATACCCCACACGCCCAGATTGCCAAATACTAGAGTCGGAAACGGGTTCCTGACCCGAATTTCAGATATTTAGAAAATTTTCTACTATCAAATTCGGCGTGGATGGCGGACGACATTTGCTTATTTTGATTTAGATACTTTGGTTAATATTGGGCCATGTAAGTTCATCTAAATGTGTTCGTTTGATTCTTCATTAGTGAATTGTTATCCAAAAGTGGGTTACAATACTGTCGTTGGATTGTGATCGTCCCTCAACGCCTTTTGGTAATTTTGTAAAGGAAAAATTAAGGGAGCAGGGGAATCGTGGAAACGGATTACGATTTTAGTTCTTGGATTGTTCTTTGTCACCATCAAGGATTCAGCAGACAGTAGGTATTTCATTAAGATTCACGCAATTCACCAATTCCGTTTGTCATGATCAAAATCCATTGATATTTCTCATTCCATCTTCTAAGCAGAGACGGAAACGTTGAGACCATCGTCTGCTCTGATAGTTCTCAAGAGGTGAAACCAACCTTGTAATCCGTTCCCTTCCCAGCTCTTGCGACGAATTTATCGTCTTTTAGGGCCGGTTTAGAGCCTAGTGGGTTTTGAAGGGACTCAACCAAACGCCGAGGAAATGTATTTACCGCCAGAGCACCTGAGACCTCCCTTTCTCGCTTGATTGCTTCGTTGGCGGATTGGCATTGCAACACGTGGAGGAATTGGACGGTTCGGATATTCAAGCTACGCTTCAACCCAACCAGAGAGGATCAAGTGAGATGATTGGTAATCACGTATCAATGCGGTTTGGTCGAATAACCGGGGAAATGCGTATCAGATTTGGATGGCTCCAATAAATGAGTGGAACGGCTTGGAGGGAACTGACAGGAATTCAATCCACGAGAGCTTCAATTATTGCAATTCAGTTGATTATTCCGAGTGAAATTGTTTAGGACTTGGCGTGAAAATGCAGAAAATCAAGTTAAACTCCTAGAACAATAGTCAGCAGTCAGGAAAATGATGTGAAACTCGAGACGCTGGTTGTCTTAACGAGACGAGACAAAGACGAATTGAGGTAGAAAGGGACGCGGTTGAGTGAAATATTATCGGACTGCCTGAGGTTCTCGTGGCTCTGCCTCGCGGTGGGTTTGATCTTGTTCCTTGTTCACGACGCGGAATTCATTTCCCTCGAGGTTCGTTGGATGAATGAAAATACCGGTTTATAATATAAACTGCCTGGCGTTAGTGATGATTCTCCGGTGACATTATTGAGGCAGCTAGTTGTGTACGTATTACTATTTTTCATTAAATGCGACGAGGAAGATGAAATTATAGCAAGCAGTTTTTGTCAGCATTCCACTTGAAAAGAATGAATGTGGCAGCAACACGATAGGTCTCACAAATAGATGACCAGTAGTTCAAGATATTGTTATACAATCAATCAAAAAAGGAAACCATCATATACAAGTATAATGTTGTCCCTTTGACAGAGCACCGTCTCTAGAAAACCCACAAATGACTTCGTCTTCGCACATTCCTGGAAGAGGACAAAAGACAGAAAAGAGGCTGAGTCAAAAGGGGGCACCAAAAAACTACCAACGCTCTTAGTTATAGACTGGGCAAGAGGACCACAAGTGGAGTGCTGTATCAGGGTTGTTGTTGGAGATCGTACAGCAATTGGATCTGTCAAAACAGTTTACAGCAGAGGCAGGATAGCCTGGAGTAATGCGGGTTGGCGTACCTAATTTGACACCGGAGTCTCTTGACGAGTAGAGGGAAATTACCTGAAGGTATTAGGGAGACTGTCCCAACGTTAGGGATGTACGTATTTCTTGGGTAGTAGGTGAAGGAATATCCTGCAGCAATAAAGTTGACTTGTTAAATAAAAAAAAAAAAAAAGTTTCCAGGTCGGGTGCCAGAAAATCAGTTCTTTTGTCATTTAAATCACCACCACTTGAAGTCTGCAGGTATCCCATGCCCGCTACCCCAATAGAGTCTCAATTGAAGAGCCCAGTTGAGTCTTCAGCCAGAAAAGCGTCCTGGAAGTTCAACGAGCCTCTCGAAGCTAACTCTTGGCAGTCTGTCCACGGGCATGCTCACCAACTTAATCCACTTGCCGTATCAAAAACCTGAGATGGCTAAGGCATAGCTCTCACCACGTAGTCCGGTGTGCTGAAGGCGAGATCTTAAAAGGAAAGATGTATAAAACTTGCACACGTTATCCAATAATCTCTGCATGAGTCCAGGCCTCGGCACCTGGGCCAATGGCCAATGCTACAGTTCGCAAATGGATATCTGGAGTGATCTGTCAGTGATGGTAATGCGTTTAGAAATGAATAAAAATTTAAAGAACCATTTGTATGTGAAAAAACTTCCATAATTATATTAGGTACCAGAGGAAACAGAAAACCCAGAATGTACTAGACTCCTCCGCGTGCGCTTTTACCGAAGCAGGTGAGTTCTTTTACGACATAATTTCACTATCAGAGTGTAATTTAACTCGAAGAATAACTCGATCGCTCAAGGGTATTAGTCGCTCCTCTAATGCCAATTATAACAACGACGGTATTACTTCGCCAGGTAACTGATATACCCCTCGAGAGCTCAGAACACCTTGATTTTTTCTCTCCCCTCCAGGAATAGCGGCTCGTTACGCAGTGAAAAATGAGGGGAAAATTGGTGGGCGGAACAAGTTTATTTCAAACCTTATCGTTTCCTCGAGAGTAGTTACCATAAAGGAGGGAAGTTTTGCCTTGGAGATTACCCGTGGATTAAATACTAGTGCCATCGTCTTCTATCCCATCGCAGGCGGCTTATTAGGATTAGCCTTTTCTTTCAACGTCCGGAGTCCAATTGACAATTTCAGTCAACCATTGACCTGAATAGGCGAAAGAATGAATTATTATTTCGAATAGATTTGAAAGGAAATGGAAAGTTATAAAATACACCCTATTTTAAAATGCGAACTCGCGAATAATACGGAAATAAACGAATTTTGGTCATTATTCCGCAATAAAGGAGTCGAATTAAGAAACGGATAGCATATCGTGAATCAGCAATAAAAACGATGAAAATTCATGTCCCAGACTTGATAGTTCACCATTATCCATTATTTGACTATATTTGGGTTGCGCAACCGTACAAGTTTGTGCTGATCCGGTTGTGCGCAATAAAAAAAATATTTAAGGCATTAAATGTTCATGAAATTTTGGATCCAATCCGAATCCGCAATAAAAAAACTGGGGTTTAACCATTTAAAATATATAATTTAGTTCTACTTGCAAATATGTGCAAGTAGAATGTGCGCACCGCATATATGATATTTGAGGCCGTCACAATGAAAATGTGAAGACTCCAAGAAAAAAACCTTTTTCTACTTCCATTTTGACGATTTTAAGAGGGGGGGGGGGGGACAACCCGTGGGACACCCTATACAGGTTTCCCTTTATTTTCCAATATTGAATATATTGCAGAGTATTACACGACATTTTCCACTAATATGTCGAACGCTGAATCGATTGTAATGAATCCGGGACACTCCACAGTGACTTCTTTTCCATTTTTTTGCTCCAAGGAATAACCAACCCCTGTAAAAGAATTCGCAGCGTTTTTCTCTGCGTCTTAACCTGGTTTCACGGTCTAATGTGGACCCCGATCAGATCAAGGAGTTTATCCAGGTTGCGCAAGTCGTCAAAGTTGTCCTTCTCCGAGTTTGGTTTTGAAGTTGATGGGAAAGTGTACGAAGGGGTCGTTTTTCAAAGAGCTTTCAACAACAAAAAGAGTTCGATTCTTGTCGAGCCAAAGGAAACGCAGCCCTCAGAATAGGGTGACTTACGTAACCGATGGGAATGGCAGTTTGCGGCCAAAGGGCGGCTGAAGGGAGGGGTCGAGTTGCAGGAGGTTGCTAATTGCTTGAGATTATGTAATCATTGGCGGTGCACCCTTCCCCTCTCCTTACAGTTACTGGTGACGAAACCCTGAAGCCTAAATCTAATTGAAAACGCAGACGACGCACTGTGTCGACTTCGCGTGGCGTTTTAATCACCACCGCCGGAAACGGAAGCCCAAGATTGAAACTGGGACTGGGAGCCATGCCGCTCATTATACAGTCCGGGTCATCTCAGTGAAACTCGGCCAGCCCACCAGGGTGAAATCAGCCACCTACTGTCTATGTAATCTCGAACGAATTTGTTTATTAAAATGAGAAGATGAATCGGAACACCCTTCTCATGCGAATGGCGCTGAGAAAGGTTAGGAAAAAAGGTTATCGATACGAGAAGTCTTCTCGTAATTTTTATGCTACATTTTTGTAAATGAATCCTCACTCTCACTTACATGTATTTCATGCCGTCAAACGGGACATTATTCTCTTTATTTGGAAAGAGTAGGAGAAATGAAAATCGTCATTTGGCTAATACGGAGGAAACGGAAAGTCGTCTCTGTGGCTTTTGAGACCCTGAATGTCATTAAACATTTCATTGAACCCTAGTAATGTAGCGTGAATAACATTTACTCCACCACTGTTTGCTTCTGATGATTCTGCCTAGCCATGACATGAACAGGGCTCCACCTCCCACCTAATCTTCCCTCAGCCAGTTGTGAAGGAGACATGTGGGTGAAAATACCCATCAGAGCGTGTGTGTCAACCTCACAAGGTCTAGGTGAGATCCTCACAATACCTAGGTCTAGTAGGTGATGTTTAATCTACGATACGTTTAGCTGCACAGACCTAGCCTCCATCCTGGGGCCAGAAGCAACGGCTGAAAGCTCAAGAACCACCACCACCTGGAACCCCCAGATCTGCGCATTGTAGCAGAGAATGGAGCAGGCAACGGACTTGAACTCATACTTGGCGCTGATTGGGATAGTAGCCACCATCTTGCAAGACGTACAGGAGCTGACTCGGCGCCCATAGCGTCGGAAAACTTATGAACTCGTGTCAATATAAGGAAGTTCATACAGCCATGGGGCAAAGTTATGTATCTTGCGTTCAATTAACAGTTGTAGTAATTTAGGTCAGTGCAGTATTATTAAGCAGATGTTATAAAGCAAATAATCTGAAAACCAACTGCTGCAGAGAGAAAGATAGATCGAAGAACCACATTCGAGAGTGATGAGACGGCATTGGTCACTCGTAATCGTAAATGAGTGATTGATTTACTGCGCTCCAAGTAGTGCCGTAATCCGTAAAAGACTGATCAAATCTTAACGAGATTTGTTTAAGAGGGTCAGACAGAACAAATATTTGCCGACCGAGGCCGGAAAAAGGAATTGAAGCATTTTCACTCCTCAATTCTACGATATTATTTGAATTGATTGAAGAAGTATTCTACTTTTTCCCCATTTCGAGGTTGAGTGTTGAAGGTTATCATACAACAAATTTGCGGTCGTTGACGCGAACAAAAGTTGTAAAATAATGTTCATCCCTGGCGAATTATTCATGTTTAGAAGCTAGAACCCTTTTGATGAGCCCTTAGCGACTGTTTCCCCTCTTTTCCCGGCGGGTGAATTTCCACTACATGGAAATCACCGTCGTCGTGAAAGATGTTATTCGCATTAGCATAGCAACAGGCTGTTCAGTGGAACGCGGGCTCTTCATAACCTCGAGTCTCAACGCATTTACATATTATCCTCCCCTCTTTCAGCATCCACCAACTCGGCTCCGGGGGATGAGAGTAGAAACCTTGAGGCCGCCTACGGTAATGTCGAGGGTGTACAAGGGGCATTCGAACCAATCTGGGCGGTCTGTTTCAGCGCGTTGGCCGAGGGAGTCAAGAGCAAAAACCCTGCACTTTATTGCACAATGGTTTATTATTCCTTGAAGCAAGATTATGGGGAAAATAGTAAGTGTGGGACGTCCCAGACTCTATCCAATCGACTCAGTGCCCAAAATTTAGTGGAAAATGATATCCCACACGCCTAGGTAACAGAAATCTCGAAAACCCACTTTTGAAATAGGTAGATGGATACCCATTTTGACCCATAGATCTCTTCCAGTTAGCACCAACCGTTCTGAGACCTGTCCCATTCAGAATTATATTCGACTGACACACGTACCATACAAAATTTTATATGTTACACCTCAACCTAGGGAAGATCGAGAGCCAATAGGAAAATGGCGGTTGATGCTCACACAATCTAGCGGTGGTAGGCCTAAGAATGGTGGAGCTGAGGGCACAGACAACTGGAACCTCTGCTAACGCTTGGCACATGCCATCCTAGCACATATCAGTAATGCACGGTACAGTTCTGAGGTTGCTCAAATGCGCCCTATCACATACTACTGATGAAATGAAGATTATTCTCTGAGAAATACGGGTGTCAGTGAAAATTTTTGAGGACGTATGCTTGTCAAATATCATTTTTGATGATGGGAACGATCACCGCACACTGAAAAAGGGTGAAATAATGGTAAATGGTAGAAGACACACAGGGGAGGGTATTTGGATTTTTGTGCCTCACAAGGGGGTCCGATTTGTTAGTCCATAAAAAGCCCAAGCCCTTTAATGAGGGTTATTAGGTTGTGAACTAACTTTTGGCAGGGAATGGTCCTCATTGGGGTATGTCTGCGAGATAAGAGTGCTGGGCATGGGTGCGTGGGGTTGCTGATTAAGTCACCCCTACGCGGCTCAGATGGAAACGCAGAGGAGCAAAGTTAGTGGGCTTAATTCTAAGCAGGTCCTTGGTTAGTGATGAATGGGATTTTGCGACTGCAGGCTTTTATGGACATGTCCTTCAATATTCCCCCATCTGTCAGCATGTTTCTTGTAAATCCACTCCTTGATGGCAGCTCTGAAGGTACTTTTTGGCAAGGCTACAGCCGGCTCTGGGTCCATGAAGGGTGTTTTGGAGTCCCTCTTGGCGATTTCATCAGCTTTTTCGTGGCCCTTCAATACCCTTGTGCTCCACCACACACTCACGGCATACTGTATTGCGAGCTGCTAGAGCATAGAGAGTCAGTTCACAGTCCTTCACCACCTTAAATGAGATTTCGGGTGCTGTGAGACGCCTGACTGTTAAGTTTTAACTGAAAGTTGATCTTTTTTAATTTGCAGAATATACTTTGCGGAGCTTTTAAAGTGTCCAATGGTCTTCCACATCTCTCTGGCTCTAGGCCACTTGATTTCTAATGACACCAGACCTTCCTGGCGCGATTTCCTCGATTGAATTACTAACTTCTAATTCTCAGTTAGCCAACATCTCACTGAACAACGAGTTCAAAAACATCAGAACCGGTGATAACCTATAGCTTTTCGTTCTCGGGTTCCTCCCTTTTGTAAGCTGGCCAGGCCGCTCTTTGTCGGAACTCCGGGATTAGGTTGTAGCCTCTCACCTTCTGATTGAAATAATTTGTCAAAACAGTCAACTTAGCTCAAATAACATGTACATACACGTTATTTCGTATTCTCAAGATTGAGATCTTGGTCTTCCTACGATGGGTTTCTCTCAGGGCGTGAAAAGCGATACTCAGCGTTCCGCGTTGCCGCTGGTTCTCCTTACAAGTTTGTCCCACAACTAAAGCCCCGAAACTGAACGGTGAATTCGAGCTTCAAACTACCAAAACGCTATCACTTTACAAGCGATGGGAGTTTTCTAAAGGGGCTGGGAGCCCTTTAATCACCGACGTGTAAATCGTTAAAAGTTAGCTGAAGAGAAACAACGACCCGGCGTTCGCCTTGAAGAGCGTCGTTTCTGGTAGTAGGGGAAAAACAAGAAAAAACACGAAATTCGTTTCTTTTGAAGAGTATCCACCTAAAGAGACTCGTTGCCAAAAGCCATTTAACATTGGGCTTCTACTTTTTCCTCGAGGCCTCCACAAAAGAGGCTTCCAAGTCAGAGAAAAAGAGGGAACACGTTGAAAAATGAAACGAGACACTTCCTTGATGATGGATAAGAGGAGGTTTCTCTTCAGCAATATTGTAACCCGTCGTTTTCACTTAACGGGCTAGGGATCCAAAAATAGACCCAGGCGAATAATTAGTGGGAAATTAAAGACTTTCACTTACCGTCCGGAATGTCTGCAATGGTCGGTCATGGACGCCAAGTACACCTGAAGAGTATTCTAGGTTGTCCAAATATGTATACCAGAATTTACCAAGCTCTGAGGAATGGGGTTTCGTGATTGAACAGACAAGGATTCAATATTGACTTATAATGAACGCAAATTGACAGAACTATAAAATAGGGAATGTCTCGGCCGAGAAGGATATTGACTATTACGTAATCTAATTATTGAGTAGGCAAAAGTGAAGGGCTGAGGGCCAAATGAATTTACGGGGTAGCTGAAGGCTCAGGAATGTTTGATTTAACAGAACGGTAAAATGAAAGTGATGTGTTAGTGTCCTCCCCTAATTCCTTTCTCTTTTACTAACGTACAACAGACAAAAATGCCAAATAATACGGTCACAATCTACAACTCTATGATCAGCTTTCTGGTGACTAAACGTCAGGGCTTGGGCCAGATTTAGAGAGTTCGACTTTCGCGTTGCGAGGGTACGAGACAGAGTTATTTCGCCACTTACGTGTACCAACTTCTTGGGATGGAGACCACAGGGTGATGTTCTCTTCACGAGATAGAGGTATTTCGCCACTTACGTGTACCAACTCCTTAGGATGGAGACAACAGGGTGATGTTCTCTTCACGAGATAGAGGTATTTCGCCACTTACGTGTACCAACTCCTTGGTATGGAGACAACAGGGTGATATTCTCTCGCTGCTTGGCTTTGGTCAGGGGAACGCCGTCCAGGCCGGAGGAGGCGAGGCTCTTTCCGACGGAGGTCCGACGACTGGCGGTGCGTGGGGAACCTGGACTATTGGCCGTCGAATCGGGCGCGAACGAATCAACACTCGGGTCCGACGGGGGATTTTCAGTTCGTATAAGGGCCCACTGTTTCGGGAGAGGAATTGGCTGATCTCCCAATTCCCGAATTCTCACCCTGAAGGAACCATGATACACTTGTTCCCTCAGGTCACGTTCACAACACCGGCTTCACAAGGGGTTGATTTGCTTCGCGTCGGTTGTCTCGCTTCGAACAGGTTGTTTCGCTTGGGTTGTTCCGCCCCGAAACAGGTTGTTTCGCTGGGGTTGTTCCGTTCCGGTTGTTCCGCCCCGCCCCTGCCTCGCCTCGTCCTCTCGAGATTATGGCGAGCAGGGGGGGCCAACCTTCTTCCACTTGAGTTCGTACACGACTGACTGCCCAGCCTTTCCCCAGCCCACTCGTCAAGTCGCCTTCCCCTCCTCCTACTCCCGGGTGCCTCTCGTCCGACCAATCCGATGAGGTCACGCCTTTTGCCCAGCTGGGTCAGGCGCTTGGAGGGGAGAGGGCCCGACCCGTACCCCGCCGCCGAAGTTTCTTGACGGGGCGCTTGGACTCTGCCGCCCCGTTACACTCCTCCGATCTTTGGAGGCCGAGGTCTACCTCGGCAATCTTTCATCCGGGGGGGGGGGGGGGGTGACTGGTTCGATGGGCATTGCGTCTGGTTGTTTGGCCGCTATCCATGCTTGTTTGTACCGCCATCGCTTACAAGCGGTACAGGTAGGTGGGTGGTCCTTCTCGTGGTCGGTGGGTGTGCGATGGGCGAGATGTGTCTTCCGCTGGTCTTACCTTCTACTTCCCTACTATGCTGTGAAACATACAAACCGGCCCTTTCTTTAGTCTCCTCTCACACTCAAACTCACACATTTTCCATCAATCGACGGCTCATTCGTCATGCAGACAACCTCTCTCACAAAGCCAGAAACTGAACAACGAACCCCAGATTTTGCTGCCATTACAAAGGGAAAAAGAAAAAAGGGGGGGGGGGACCCAGGGAGTCCTGTCACGACTCATGAGGTACGGTCATTAGTAAAACAAGGTAAGTACTTGTGTTGTGCATTTTATTTCCAGATCGGGGTTCATCATGGCTTCGCTCTCGTCTGATGGGCTGCTGTTTTGGTGCATGGTCGCGAATTCACTTGTTAAATAAAAAAAAAAAAATAAATAAATAAATAAATAAAAAATTATAGAACCGATAGATCACTTTCTTGCGCACCAAGGACCGATAATTTCCCCACGAATCGAGAAAGGACTTCCCAGTTGGTAAGAGCTATGACGGGTCTGGAATCGGGGTGTCAATTGGAGCTGAAGGCTCCGGAACAGTTCCGGAACAGAGGGCCCCGGAACAGTTTTGAAGCAGAGGGCCTCGGAACAGTTTCGGAACAGAAGGCTCCGGAACAGTTTCGGAACAGAGGGCCCCGGAACAGTTTCGAAGCAGAGGGCCTCGGAACAGTTTCGGAACAGAAGGCCTCGGGACAAGTTTCGGAACAGAAGGCTCCGGAACAGTTTCGGGACAGAGGGCCCCGGAACACTTTCCGAAACAGAAGGCCTCGGGACAAGTTTCGGAACAGAAGGCTCCGGAACAGTTTCGGAACAGAGGGCCCCGGAACAGAAGGCTTTGGGACAAGTTTCGGAACAGAAGGCTCCGGAACAGTTCCGGAACAGAGGGCCCCGGAACAGTTTTGAAGCAGAGGGCCTCGGAACAGTTTCGGAACAGAAGGCCTCGGGACAAGTTTCGGAACAGAAGGCTCCGGAACAGTTTTGGAACAGAGGGCCCCGGAACAGTTTCGGAACAGAAGGCTTCGGGACAAGTTTCGGAACAGAAGGCCCCGGAACAGTTTCGGAACAGAGGGCCCCGGAACACTTTCCGAAACAGAAGGCCTCAGGACAAGTTTCGGAACAGAAGGCCCCGGAACAGTTTCGGAACAGAAGGCTACAGTGAGAGTGATGCTACTGAATAAATGAGCCAGTATCTAAATTTCGATTTTTGGAAAGAAAAAATCCTAGACACGGATTTGAAGTCAATTGGCTCCTCACTCGCTTCCTCACACTCGGGTCGATTTGTTTGTTTCTTACAATTTTAAATTTCGGAATCTACAACTAGCACAGTTTGAATTTCAAGATTATGGAACGCGACCCAATTCCTTCAGAGCTTTTTCTCACCAATATTCACCTGGTCAAGATCACTTGTTGTGGATACGACAGAAATCGAGATTTCTGAAAAATCCCACCGCTTGCCACCAAAAGATGTTACCCGACGTTTTCGCTTAACGGGCTAGGGATCCAAAAATAGACCCAGGCGAATAATTAGTGGGAAATTAAAGACTTTCACTTACCGTCCGGAATGTCTGCAATGGTCGGTCATGGACGCCAAGTACACCTGAAGAGTATTCTAGGTTGTCCAAATATGTATACCAGAATTTACCAAGCTCTGAGGAATGGGGTTTCGTGATTGAACAGACAAGGATTCAATATTGACTTATAATGAACGCAAATTGACAGAACTATAAAATAGGGAATGTCTCGGCCGAGAAGGATATTGACTATTACGTAATCTAATTATTGAGTAGGCAAAAGTGAAGGGCTGAGGGCCAAATGAATTTACGGGGTAGCTGAAGGCTCAGGAATGTTTGATTTAACAGAACGGTAAAATGAAAGTGATGTGTTAGTGTCCTCCCCTAATTCCTTTCTCTTTTACTAACGTACAACAGACAAAAATGCCAAATAATACGGTCACAATCTACAACTCTATGATCAGCTTTCTGGTGACTAAACGTCAGGGCTTGGGCCAGATTTAGAGAGTTCGACTTTCGCGTTGCGAGGGTACGAGACAGAGTTATTTCGCCACTTACGTGTACCAACTTCTTGGGATGGAGACCACAGGGTGATGTTCTCTTCACGAGATAGAGGTATTTCGCCACTTACGTGTACCAACTCCTTAGGATGGAGACAACAGGGTGATGTTCTCTTCACGAGATAGAGGTATTTCGCCACTTACGTGTACCAACTCCTTGGTATGGAGACAACAGGGTGATATTCTCTCGCTGCTTGGCTTTGGTCAGGGGAACGCCGTCCAGGCCGGAGGAGGCGAGGCTCTTTCCGACGGAGGTCCGACGACTGGCGGTGCGTGGGGAACCTGGACTATTGGCCGTCGAATCGGGCGCGAACGAATCAACACTCGGGTCCGACGGGGGATTTTCAGTTCGTATAAGGGCCCACTGTTTTGGGAGAGGAATTGGCTGATCTCCCAATTCCCGAATTCTCACCCTGAAGGAACCATGATACACTTGTTCCCTCAGGTCACGTTCACAACACCGGCTTCACAAGGGGTTGATTTGCTTCGCGTCGGTTGTCTCGCTTCGAACAGGTTGTTTCGCTTGGGTTGTTCCGCCCCGAAACAGGTTGTTTCGCTGGGGTTGTTCCGTTCCGGTTGTTCCGCCCCGCCCCTGCCTCGCCTCGTCCTCTCGAGATTATGGCGAGCAGGGGGGGCCAACCTTCTTCCACTTGAGTTCGTACACGACTGACTGCCCAGCCTTTCCCCAGCCCACTCGTCAAGTCGCCTTCCCCTCCTCCTACTCCCGGGTGCCTCTCGTCCGACCAATCCGATGAGGTCACGCCTTTCGCCCAGCTGGGTCAGGCGCTTGGAGGGGAGAGGGCCCGACCCGTACCCCGCCGCCGAAGTTTCTTGACGGGGCGCTTGGACTCTGCCGCCCCGTTACACTCCTCCGATCTTTGGAGGCCGAGGTCTACCTCGGCAATCTTTCTTCCGGGGGGGGGTGACTGGTTCGATGGGCATTGCGTCTGGTTGTTTGGCCGCTATCCATGCTTGTTCGTACCGCCATCGCTTACAAGCGGTACAGGTAGGTGGGTGGTCCTTCTCGTGGTCGGTGGGTGTGCGATGGGCGAGATGTGTCTTCCGCTGGTCTTACCTTCTACTTCCCTACTATGCTGTGAAACATACAAACCGGCCCTTTCTTTAGTCTCCTCTCACACTCAAACTCACACATTTTCCATCAATCGACGGCTCATTCGTCATGCAGACAACCTCTCTCACAAAGCCAGAAACTGAACAACGAACCCCAGATTTTGCTGCCATTACAAAGGGAAAAAGAAAAAAGGGGGGGGGGGGACCCAGGGAGTCCTACTCCCAGGTGCCTCTCGTCCGACCAATCCGATGAGGTCACGCCTTTCGCCCAGCTGGGTCAGGCGCTTGGAGGGGAGAGGGCCCGACCCGTACCCCGCCGCCGAAGTTTCTTGACGGGGCGCTTGGACTCTGCCGCCCCGTTACAATATCACGTGGACAGCAAATGAAGCGGGTTTTATATTTTTAGTACCGACCCGGTGTATGTTTTTTTTTAAACGTTAAACACAGTTTGACTTGGATTCAATATCATTTTGTGAAAAAAAAGCTGCAAAGTGTTTCTTTATAGCTTATTTTATTTCTTGTTTACTTCGTAAGCAGAACTTTGATGGCTCCAGGATGAATAATTGCGAAAATTAAACAATATTTTAATTGATTCATCAACCTATGTTTTCATTCAAAAAGTTAACCTCTCCAATTCGCCGTCCGGGCTCTTTTTGGTAGTAAAACAATTTCTAAAAACCTGAAATTTTGGTCAGGGACCCGTTTGCGGCTCTAGTTCATCCTCAAAACTTTTCAGCCCGATCGGACCAAATTTGGGCGGGGTAGAAGTCAAAATGTTCATTTCAAAAGATGAATTTTCGAGATTTTTGGCGATCTAGGCGTGTGAGGCATTATTTTCCACTAAATTTTGGACGCTGAATCCAATGAAATGGGCCCCAGAACGATTGGCACCCGCAGGAAGAAGCTTTGAGTCAAAATGTGTTTTCATTATTTCTGGTACCTAGGCACGTGGGGTATCATTTTTCACTAAATTTTGGACGCTGAATCGATTGGAATTGGTCCGGGACCCGCCACACCCACCCATTTTCCTCTACGCGCCTGGTCCGAGGAATAACTAACCCGTGTGAACGAATTTGCGGCGTTTTGGTTGGTTATTCCTTGAATAATCAACCTATGTTTTCACCTCTCCGATTCGGCTCAAAATTTTTTTCTGGACGTTTCATGATGTCCTGATCAAAAAAGGTCAATGTCCGTCCGCCGTCCGCCGTCCGCCGTACGCCGTCCATTGTCCACGCCGTTTTTGGTAGTAGAAAATGTTCTAAAAATCTGAAATTTGGGTCAGGGGTCTGTTCCCAGCCGAGATGGGTCCTCGAAACTTTTCAGCCCGATCGGACCAAATTTGGAGGGGGTAGGGGTCAAAATGTGTTTTTTGAAAATGGATTTTCGAGATTTTGGGTGATTTAGGCGAGTGGGGTGTCATTTTCCACTAAATTTTGGACGCTGAATCCAATAAAATGGGTCCCAGAACAATTGACACCCACTGGAAGAAGTAATGGGTCAAATTGGGTATTTATTACCCATGTGGGTGACTTCAGCCGAATAGACAAACAAAACACATCGTCATATCCTGTTGTTTATAACCAGCTGTTAAACTTAGCATCCAATTTTGAGCAGTTGCCTACAATTCTTTTTACTTACCGAGCTTTTTATTCATACCATTCAATTCAATTTAATACAATTATTATAGCCTTCTAAATTACCTACGTTTTCTCAATATTATATTAGTAAATTAGTGTCGTAGTGCCCCATAGATACACCCATCTTGAATATGTGTTTTCGGGATTTCTGCTACCTAGGCGAGTAGGGTGTCATTTTCCACTAAATTTTGAACGCTGAATCCAATAAAATGGGTCCCAGAACAATTGGCACCCACTGGAAGAAGTAATGAGTCAAATTGGGTATTTATTACCCAATTAGATTATGTGTTTTCGGGATTTCTGCTACCTAGGCGTGTGGGGTATCATTTTCCCCTACATTTTGGACGCTGAATTCAATGATGTGTGTCCCAGAACGATTGGCACCCACCGGAAGAAGTTATGGGTCAAAATGGGTATGTATCCACCCATTTGGTATGTGTCAGGATTTCTGGTACCTGGGCGTGTGGGGTATCATATTCCACTAAATTTTGGACCCTGAATCGATTGGAATGGGTCTGAGACCCGCCACGCCCACTGTTTCCCCCATTCGAGGAATAACCAACCCGTGTGTAAGAATTTGCAGATTTTTTGATCTAGACACTTTGAAACACCCATCAATTTTTGGGCCGAATACATGAAAACATCGGTTAATTATTGAAGGAGAAAGGAGAAAAACGTTTTTGGCAATTATTTCACGCGAGAACCACACAACTTACCAGTACAATTTTCAAACATGAATTCAAAACTTATTCCCAGCACCATTACGACACGGTTTGCACGAGCGGTTTCCAAAGGAAAAGCTTAATCTCACGTTGGATCCCAGCTGCTCGGAGGGTCTTGGTCGGTTGAATCAACTGTGTGGGTTAATACTCCGCTTAGGGCCGCCTACCGAGCGAGACAAGGTAAAGCCATCCAAGTTCTGCAGAGTTGGAGAGAAAAGGTTAACCGCGTCTGATTCAAACGGACTGAGAAATATTTTCGAAGTGGTCACTCAATCGTCAATTCAAAACGTGATATCCAAATAGCGTGTGCTTCATTTGTGAAGGATGGAATCAATGTAAGTAAGTGAAAGTAGATGAAGTTTTTGTTATGAACATACATCCATCTACCGATTTGGTGTCCCAGACGTGGCCAGCTGTCCCCTAATTGCAGGATATGAACTCGTTTAGACTTTTAGCTTATACAAGGTATATCACAAGTTGTCCCCCCCCCCCCCCTCCACTCAAAAAATCGCCCGAAAGGGACTCGACTGAAATTGTTTTACTAGAAAAAACCGCATCGACGCTGGAAAAGCGGAAAAGTGGTGCGAAAAGACTCATAAATTTGCTGAAAAGGGATGAATCATTCCACTCAATCGACATGTACTTGTGATTGGTACCGTTGACCCCAGCGTGGTAAAGTATAAAAATAGAGTGGCGACACGAGAGAATTTTCACATATCACAAAAGAAACCTTTTGAGGTCGATTTCTCGGTTCGTATCCGGTTATTTTCAACTCCTCTCCCTGAAAATTTCCTCGATGAAGCGTTGAACCACGCGTGTTCAACTGGAGATGATAAAATGTTAAATGTCATTTTTAATAATTTAATAGGTATCGTTATATTTTTGGTTAATAATCCTTGAATAACCAACGTGTTTTCATGCCAATGGTCCACGTCTCCAATGCTTAACGGTCCCTAAGAGCAATCTCAATGGATTCAGCGGCCGAAATTTAGTGGAAAATGATACCCCACACGCCTAGTTCCCATTAAGTCCCGAGTATGGGTAGAAGGAAATATATTTTCCCCAATGCCGTCCCCAAATTTTGGGCCGATGGGGCTGAAAAGTCTCGAGGATCAACTAGAGCCGGAAACAGGTCTCTGGCAAAAATTCCTGATTTTTGGATAATTTCCTAATATCGAAAAACGGCCGTAGACGGCGAAAATGGTCAGAGATGGCTAAGGGTTGATGCTGGCTTATAGGGTTAACCACTTTCTGCTCAATGAAGTGAGGCAACGAGGATATACAGGGTTTCTGAGAGTTGTCCCCCCTCCCCCACCTGAAATCATCCAAATATGTGTAAATAAAAATTCGAAACTCGAAACTTTTCAGCCCGATCGGATCAACTACAGGGTGAGTAAGGGTCAAAACGTATATTTCAAAAAATGAATTTTCGTGATTTTTGGTGATCTAGGCGTGTGGGGTACCATTTTCCACTAATCGCTGAATCTTATGAGACGGGTCCCGGAACGATTGTTGGACAACTGGAAGGGGTTTTGGGTCAAAATGGGGGATGGGGGATGGGTTTTGGGGTTTTGGGATCTAACTATTTCGAATGTGGGTTTTTGAGATCTCTGGTACATAGGCGTGTGGGGTACCATTTTCGGCTAAATTTTGGACGCTGAATCGATTGAAATTGGTCTCCGTGCTCCTGGTCCACCCCCTGTGAAAGAATTTGCAGGATTTTCCTTGTTATTAAATAAACTGAAAATCAGGGAAGAAATTAATTTCCCATTTTTTTTTTTTTTTTTTTTTTAATTGTTAAGCAGAAGTGAGAGCTACAATAGGGATCAGCCTTTGTTGTTTTTTCTAATTTGATGTTAACCCCGGTTATCCCTTGCCCCCTTCATTCTTGCTCACCACAAGGATCTTCCCCCAATCGGGTTACAATAAGCAGGTAGTGGTACTTCCCATTTCAACACTTTGATTGTGGCCCGTGGCTTTCATCTCGTGGTAATTTACTTCGGTAACAGGATTGTCGGAAGCTATCTTTGATCTCGCAAAAATGAGTGTACCTCAGTCCGAGGTGGAGGACGAAATGAGGGGGTAAAGAGGGTTGTCGAGGAGCTAAGAAAATTTGATTCATCATTTTCCCGTCCAATGAGGATGAAGGGTAGCTAAAACCCAAGTTCATTATTTTTTTCATCTTATTTACCCCCTCTCCTCCTCCTGTAAGTTTCCCATCCAAGCTGTCGGCAGTGTGAAGGAAGATCAAATTAATTTGCTCTTTTTCCGAGGGACTGGGCAGAGGCTCAGAGCATCTACTTTTAGGGTTCCTTCCTTCCTCGAGGGATATTTTCTTTCTGCGACCCTAATCAAAATGGCCGCCTCTACTTAGCCTTAACACTTTTCTCCATAATTACTTTAGTGCCAGTGGGCGTCAAATTGGATTTACGCCTCTGACTAGGGATTGAAATTTTCATCAAACGGCGAGGTTATAACTTTCCGGCAATCCACGGGTGGTCACATTACTACAAAAATAAATACAGAAAAAATAATAAATCGAAAAATAATGGGGAGTTAGGAAGCGGAAAATTCAATCTATAAATTGCGTTGAATACGATGGTAGAAATATGTCGCAGGGGTCAAATTACGGGTGTGGAACTTCACAACAAACGTGACTGAAATTCCAGTGTTGCCTCTGGCTGGGGTATCGTTTTCCATTATTTTTTGGACGCTGAATCGATTGGAATGAGTCTCCATGCTCCTGGGCCGAGAAATGACTAACCCTTATGAATGAATTTGCAGCGTTTTTTTGTCAACGCCACTGTCCAATACATCTGATGCGTCACAGCATGACAGTTGGAACCTGCAGTGAAAACACTGTTGTCATTCCAACGAGTAATACAAAATGGTTTCGTGGTCTCCAACAAACGGTTGTTCTGGATATGTTCTCGATTTCCTTGATTGAAGGCAGAAGCACCTCCTGTTCTGTCCTGTTATCTCAATACCTCCCCTTCACCAACCATTTTCTGCCATCAGAATCGGAAGAGGCAAGCCTGTGAAATAATTATCAATGCATATGTTATAACCGCGAAGGTTTCCCTATACCGTACCAGATGGGCCTTTTAGGTATATGCTGTTATGCACTATGGTGGCCATAGTAAGGTACCATAGACTCATCAATTGAGATATGTGATGTCCCTGTGTATTCAGCAAATAAATATGACATTGAAATGAAACGAACAAAAAATGTACTTATATCCAGGACTCTTTAACAAGCATTAAGACTGATGAGCAACTGGTACTACCGGTGGAGCGTGATTTACCATCTAGACATGATATCAGGTTGTTTGCAACCTTTTCAGTCACAAACTAGTACGACACTACCAATTTAGACCCTAGTCTGAGGACTAACACAATGCAGGAGTGTTCGCAGCGTGCGCTGGGAACGTCTGGCTTGATATCCATAAATCAAGGCTTTGGCGGACAGTTATTGCGAGAAGCTGTAATAACCCCCATTCTCTCATTGCAAACATTTGCGTTATCCCTCGAGTAAAGTTCTCCTTCATCCAGGAACCGGCTGGTGATATTTTGAAGGCCTGAAAGGCGACACTACGTGCTAACAAGGATCCCCAATATCTGAACCTCTTCATCTTCACTTGTGAGCGTCACTTACACGCGCCCTCCTTCCTGTTAGCCGCTCACAGGGGAGCTCTGAACTTCGCAAATTCTCGTTTATTCCGTTTTTTTTTCTTCGCCGTCAAGTGGGAGCAAGGGCTGAGCTAAGTAGATTTACTACCTGATAAGGCGGACAAACTAGAGATGGCCCATGAGCACGTCGATGGAAGATCCTGAGAACCTTAGTTGCTTTAATCCCATTCAAAAGCAGTGTTTTTACACTCAACAGCGTGAGTTTCTGCAATCGGAGTATAAATAATTTATGAACGTCTGGCAGTAACCGCAACATTAGTTTTCCAAGTCGCGCTAGACCTCAGGGAAGTCGTGATAAGGCCCGCTATCACTCGTATAAAAGCAATCGTCAGTTTTTTGATTTGATGGAAAATGTCTCACCGTTTTGTCTTATTAAAAAAAAGAGAAAAAAAAAGGATTGAATCTACTGGGATTGGAAAGCTAAATATTGATATAATTGGGACAGGTATTTTGGCGATGTAGGCATGTGGGTTATCATTTTCGACTAAATTTTGGGCGCTGAATCCAATAAGATGGGTCCCGCAACGATTGGTGCCCATTGGAAGACGTTATAGGTTAAAATGGGAATTTATTTTTGAGATTTCTGGTACCTAGGCATCACTGTAGGAATATGACTGCTCTGAGGTCTAGCAGGACTTCCCAAATTAATGTTGCAGTTGCTGCCAGACATTCGTAAATTGATTCGACCAGTGGCTGAATTCGCTAAAAGAGCCCTTCATTCTCCACCAACCTGTTACCCAAGAGGCGAGTCTGAGGGCGGGTCAAGGGAGTCTTAAATACCGCCTTAGTCTCACTATTACGCCAAATTGTAGACCTATGCTTCTTTTAATGTTGGTATCTGAAGTTGTAACTATGTATATCAAAATTCTTTTGGAAAATTCTTGAGGAAAAATTCCAGTCATTATCCTTCAAAAATTTAAAAAAAAAAAATCTGTTTTAACATATTTTTCCCGACAAAATAACATTCTTCAAACTGAAAAATGCATCTCTTGAACATGTCGTCGCTTTCATTATTAACTTATTGCAACCCTTTTTCACTGTCATTTATGAAAGTACCTATAATATCCAGACAGAGAGCAAAAAAAATGCCCAAAGAAAAGAATTATCGAGATTTTCAAGCAAATTTTCAAAGCAAACGGTCCTGGGTCTAGCTAGGACGTTTAGTAAACAGATAGTACGCTGAAATTGACGTTAACGTTGTAGCAGGATAAAAGGAATGGCTTCCACCGGTACACTGGCAACCTTCCGTAGCAAGGCCATTCGTCTTGATCCCGCCGAACAACGAACAATCGCTGTTTGTAATTACGGCGTTACACGACCATCGGATGGATGTTATAATTTGGATCGATCAGCCTTCTCCCACCCTCTCGCCTGCACCAGCTCTACTTTCATCGATTTCCTGTCCTCATTGTCCCACACAGTGAGACACCCCTCATCACCCACAGCATCCCCCCCCCCCTGTACCGCCGCCACCTTGGGGGAGTAATCACTTTGTCTGAAAGAATTGTGTTCGCATCATTGGTCCAATAGGCCTCAGAGTTAAGAGAGGCCATGGTGGGGGAAATCCATAGCCTTTCAATTAAGGTGCGTCCTAGAAAAAGACGGTTCGACGTTGGAAAAGGTACCCCCCTCCTCCATCGTTGTCTCTTACACCAACACCCTGGTCGTCCCAGCCTTCCACTCCCAATAAGGGCAAACAAACTAAGATTGATTGGGGAACACAATCCATTTCTAAAAACTGACCCCGAACCCGAACGACCTCTCCAACCGCTACTGCGTAAATAAACCGACTTAATTAATCCAACGCCCATTAGAGATTTGAGAAACACTGGGTTTCCTCTGCCCATTAGACTCCCGCTGGTAGTTAGGCCTCTTCCTCTCTCTTTGTCCGCGTTCCCTCTATTTATCTCTCACTCGCCCTTCACACAATAATCACCGTCCTACTTACACGTACTGTACAAACATTCAAGGAATTCTAGGCCATTTGCTGAGTCACATATTGGTCAGGTGAGCGCACCTACCTACGCCAAAATGCCACTATACACTAAAAAGAGCCTTATTCAAAATAAAATCCCTTATTTACGGAAATTACATTTGTAGGAGGGTCAAATGTCAAAGTGCAAGTGAAATTAGTTTACATAGCCAGGCCGTAGTGCACGTCCAAAGTCATCCAACGTTGGGCCGAACCACCAAACAACCTTTTCAGGGATACAAAATACTAAGGGAGATGGAATTTCAATTCCTGAAACAAGATTCCAGATTCGGAAACGTCGTAAATCCAAAACTCCGTCTCTCATTAACAGGGCGAAATACACTGTACATGATGAATTTACTTCGATAATCCCGCCGGTACTCAGGGATTCAGCAACGCACAGAAGAAGCCAATTCAAGAAGACAATTATTGTATCGTGGTTGGCAGTATGTGGCCCAGAGAGGATTTTGGGTTTCCTTAGAAGCATTTAAACGATGTGACATTATAGTGCAGTTCATTGGAAAATTATATTCATTTAATTTCTTTCTTTCTTTCTTTCTTTGAATTTTTAATGAATTCTCCAAATTATCAACCTATGTTTTCATGCAAAAAGCCAGTCTCTCCGATTTGGTCCAAAAAATGTTCTCTTGGCCTTTCAAGGGGTATAGACTAAAATAATCACATGTCCGTGCACGCCAATTTTAGTAATATAAATTAAAAAAAAAAAAAAAAAAAAAAAAAAAAAAAAAATTAAAAATTGAAACTTTTTACTCCGAAGAGGACCAAATTTGGAGGGAGCGGGGGTAGGGGTTAAAGTGTGTATTTCGAAAAAAGGATTTTCGAGATTTTCGGCGATCTAGGTGTGTTAGGTATCATATTCCACTAAATTTTGGACGCTGAATCAAATGAGTCAATACGATCGTATCAATTCAAAAAACGTATCAAAATTTCTTTACTGACTCTTCCACTCACTTTAATAGGGCGGTAAATAGTATGATAACACTTGCTGTTACAAGTTACAAGTTAGAAGGGTTGACGTCTACTGATAGATCGGGTTTGAGGCAATCCTTTAATCCTCTTTATCTGCCTTGTGGGGTCAAAGTTTCTTTTATCCGTCTTGCCAAGCAACAGCATGTGAAGTGGCAACACGATGGACCCTATCCCCAAATTCAGCGTGTGGCAAGTCGACTAAGAATCGGCATTACTGCGAAAAATAGAATGTGGCATGTCAATATTACCGCCGGTGACACATATATTTCAATATTCCAACCCACTGACCGATATCATAAGTGCGTAATGATTAATATCGGTTATATTCCTCCTCCAAACAGCTGCCAGGCTTTCACGAAAGTCAAAAGAAGGCCTTGACGCCGCAGGAAGGGGCTTATCCTCGATGATGGAAAACGTAGGCAGCGGTTGGATGACGCCAATGAACACGGATTTCATCAACCGTAATGCCCTTTAATCCCGTCCGTTTGCCTAGTTGGGGTGCGAGCAATGCATAGTGAGGTTGATGATCCTATTATTCCTTCAGTGGCTGATACCAACTGCACTTCTGGTGAGGTTTAGGGCTCGTGAGATTCATATTCATCAATATATCCAGTCCATCACCATTATGTTGTGTTCAAACGAGAGACGCTTTAAAATGAAAACCAGTGGTTAATGCGTTCGGACGAATGCCGCCATACATTCGTTCGCAATTGTTTATTATTCACAGCACATTTTTCTTATTTTTTTGCTTATGGTGGAGGAAACAGTGGGCTGATTAGTTGTGTTGAGGACAATCTCAATCAATTCACCGATCTCCTTTGGCAGCAATCAACCTACAACAGCCACAGTGGCAATCCAACTAAATACGTAAGTTAGGCACAACAAGGGAATATTACATTTATAATTCTTTCTGAGGAGCCTGGGTGTTCTTAAATTTATCTTTTTTTCAGTATTTGATGACTCTTATGACCTGGTGGGCACACATCGCAGTGCCACCAATAATCCCTCAATTTCTTTTTGAAATCATACGCAATGCCACCAGGGAAACCGGTTACAAGGGTGATGCAGGTGGAGCAGTTCACTGTAACCGTTTATCTTTGAAGTAACATAGCACGTACGAGTAATTTACAAACGCTGCGAATTGCTTCACAGGGTCCTGGAGCATGGGGATACACTTCAATTGATCCAGGTCCAAAATTTAGTGGAAAATGATGCCCCACACTCCTAGGTACCGGAAATCTCGAAAACACACATTCGAAGGGTAAGTAGCTACCCATTTTGACCCATAACCTCATCCAGAGGGAGCCCATCGTTCTGGAACACATTCCAATCGATTCAGTGTCCAAAATTTAGTGGAAAATGATACCTCACACGCCCAGATTGCCAAGGAATAACCAACCAAATTTATATGATTGTCGGAAAGCGTTCCGACAATCATATATTAATATGAGTAAAAATATGAGTAATCTCATTTTCATTTATTTTCTTCCTTACGACAAAGTCAATATCGTCTATCTCCCCCAATTTATATCACCGTAGCAATTTACAAGTCTGGAGTTCTGATTTACTGGGCCGTCTGTCATGAGTTTTCCCACGCTCCAACGCTTCCACCATCAACCAAGTCCACAATCTACATGCATTTCTCTAAGGGCTTCAAGGAACGTCGTGTAAAATGTAAGGTTTAGAAGAGTAATACCTGAAATATCGAAAACACACATGCGACATTGGTAGAAGTGGCAGAGTGCTTGTTGGCTTGGTGGCATTGCGATTGATTCTCTAATCCTCCGTCAACCCCGGGCCTGGCCAGTGGAAAGGAATTATGGGTTTTGCATCGTACACATTGGAACATGAATAACATTTTTCAAGAGTAGGTGATGAACAGAAAGGTTATGGAACCAAAACATTTAACCTTTTTCAAATGATTTCGTTAGGATGATAATTGGATTACTCGAATCATTCCCCTGACAAGTCCATTGGCCTGCAGTTGGAGGCGGCATGCCTCTACCCCTCCCCTCTGCATCTTTCTTAATGACTGGGGCCTTCGGCGGCGCAGTACTGGAAAGAGGCGGCAGGGGCGGCGTGGGAGGCGGCGACGTCATGCCACCCCCGAACAACAAGTGTTCAGTCGAACCGCGTCTACTAAGGCTGACTCTATATCCCCCCCTTGACGCGACCACGTCACTTCGGAAGCCATTCTCCCAACTTTACTTCTGGATCTAATTTTCTCCCATCGATCAACAAAACTAATTGAAAATCGAACGGAAAGAGACGAGATCGTCATCGATTTTTCAAGAGCTTTTCAAGAATCTTCAGAGAAATTTCATCCGCCTATTCGTGAATAGAAGCTTGAAACGAAAGGCCGAAGAGAACCGCCAGATCAGATATTCACCCGCTGAGTACGTCTCCTTATTTCATGCTTATAAACAAGAGTCATCTGAAGTAGGCTCATAAATATTCATACATTATTTTGAAACATTCAATTAGCGAACAGAAAAAGAAGAAATAAAAGCGCTGCAAAGAAATCTCGAAAACCCACTTTCGAAATGTGCAGATGGATACCCATTTTGACCCATGACGCTTCCAGGTGGGCCGCGCAATCGTCCGGGACTCGTCTGTTTTGGGGATCACGTCACAATTTAGTCCGAAAATAATACCAGTCCACACGCTAGGATCGTTGTAAATAATCTCAAAAATCCCCTTTTCGAATACACATTTTGACCCCTACCCTCCCCAAATTTGGACCGATCGGGCTGAAATGTTTTGAGGTCTAACTAGAGCTGGAAACGGATCCCCAACCACAAAACTTCAGATTATTAGAAAATGAAACAGCCGTATTGCAAAATCTCTGCCACTCTTCTATTTCTGTTTCCGTATTTAATATTGTCAATAAATAACAGTAACGGAATCATCAAAAAATCCTTCTTCTCGAATGTTCTGGGCTCACGTCCGTAAAGTGACCACATTGAATCAAATGATATCTTCATCACACGACAATCACAATAATACTGTCCAATAAGGCAATTCCACCCCTCTTATCAATTTATGTACACCTCCAACTGCTCTACCACGTGTACTCGGAAATTGTTGTGAGTACTCAGTAAAATATTAAACTGAGCTCCTGTATCTGTTCTAGAATATTTAAAACATCTGCCCACTCTTTCTCGCCCTTCGGACACCCTCTGCTCTCCCCTACCGTCTAGCCTCAATTACATCTCCTAATGCTTCATGTTTTTTATGTTATTCTTATTCCGAATCCCGCTCAGTTCCCAGAAAGTGAGCATGTCAAATTTTTGATTAAAACGACTGAAAAAATTATTTGCAGAATGCGAGTTATTCCGTGCAGCATGAGTTGGGAGAACGGAGAGTGTGGAGTGTCTGTCTCGTACTCCATTTCAACGGGATTCAGCGTCCAAATGTTCGTGGAAAATGATAACCAACCAAGCGCTCGCTCTCTCTCACCCACCACCCCGAGACGCCTCCTTCTTCTTCTGCCCTCTCTCGCGTTTCTGGGGTTATCATTTTCCCGACTTTTGGCTCTGAATCCTTTGAAATGAGTACGAGACACTCCACACTCTCCGTTCTCCCCATACTCCTGCTGCCTCGGAATACTCCCCTTCTCCGTCCTCCTTATCCAGCGTTTTAATCAAAATTTGAATGCTCACCTTTTGGCTACATTCGAATCATAAAACCTAAGACATATCATAAATACATCTATGCGATCGTAAAGTTTTCGATATCCTTTTAAAACAAGTTCTTCTCAAGTATGTGTGCAATGTTTTAAATATTCTAGAACAGATACAGGAGCTCAGTTTAATATTTTACTGATACTCACCCCACATTCCGCAGTATCAACCATTATAAAACAGTTTGAGGTGTTTTTAACCCCATAAATTGATACTAAGGAGGTGGGATTGACGCAAATCTAGAAGGACATATCTACTGTTATAAGATCGATGTGATGAAGATATCCAATTGGATTCAATGATAGATCACTCTTACGGAACGTAGCCCAAAACAATCGAGAAGAAGGATTGTTCTGATACTAGACCCGAAACAATTAGTTATTGACAAATATTAAATACGGAAACATAAATAGAAGAGTGGCAGAGCTTTTTGGCAATACTGTGTTAAACACTTTCTAAAATGAATTTTGGTGTGGGGGATCCGTTCGGCTCTAGTTATGACCTCAAACATTTCAGCCCGATCGCCACAATTTGGGGTAGATGTAGAGTCAAAATGTGTATTCGAAAAGGTGGATTTTCGAGATTTTTGCTCCAACGATCTAGGACGTGTGAGAGTATTATTTTACACTAAATTGTGGACGGTGATCCAATGAAAGGGACGAGCCCCAGGAACGATTGGCGCCCTGGAAGAACGTCATGGTTCAAATGGTATCCATCTGCACATTCGAAAGTGGGTTTTCCGGGATTTCTTTGCAGCGCTTTTGCTGTCTTCTTTTTTCTGTTCGCTAATTGAATGTTTCAAAATAATGTATGAATATTTATGAGCCTACTTCAGATGACTCTTGTTATAAAGCAGTGGAATAGGAGACGTACCTCAGGAGGGTGATATCTGAGCTGGCGGTTGCTCTTCCGTTGTGTCAAAGCTTCTATTCACGAATAGGCGGATGAAATTCTCTGAAATCTTAAGCTCTTGAAAAATCGATGACGATCTCGCTCTCTTTCCCGTTCCGATTTTCAATTAGTTTTGTTGATCGATGGGAGACAATTAGAATCCAGAATAAAAGTTGGCAGAATAGGCTTCCGAAGTGCTGGGTCGCGTCAAAAGAGGAAGAATAACGAATCCCCTTAGTAACGCGGTTCGATGAACCTTGTTTTCGGGAGGTGGCATGCGTCGCCGCCCCCCACCCCGCCCCTGCCGCCTCTTTCCAGTCCGCGCCGCCGAAGGCCCCATTCATTAAGAATATGCAAGGGGAGGGTAGAGGCATGCCGCCTCAACTGCATGCCAATGGACTTGTCACGGGAATGATTCGAGATTCCAATTATCAATCCAAACGACATCATTTAGAATAAGGTTAATGTTTTGGTTCCATAACCTTTTCTGTTCATCGACCGTACTCTTGAAAAATGATTATTCAAGTTCCAATGTGTACAACGCAAAACCCTAATTCCTTTCCACTGGCCAGGCCCGGGGATTGACGGAGGAGTAAGAATCAATCGCAGTGCCACCAAGCCAACCAGCACTCTGCCCTGCTACCAATGTCCGCATGTGTGGTTTTTTCGATATTTCAGGTTTTACTCTTCTAAATCCTTACATTTACACGACGTTCCTGAAGCCCTCAGAAGAACAAGAGGGTAGCGGGATTCCTTCCCTTCCAAAAACGAATATAACTTAACCATGAGTGAAAACAGACCAACACAAGAGGATGAAAAACACATACAAACAACCAATAACAAAATCCAAACTTCTTCAAATAACAACAAGAGAACTCCTAAACCAGAGGGGAATAAACAGAAACCATTAACTTATCGAAAGAGAAGAAAATATGAAAATGAGAATTACTCATATTTACTCATATAATATATATTGTCGGAACGCTTTCCTACAATCATATAAATTTGGTTGTTTTCCTTGGCAATCTCGGGCGTGTGAGGTATCATTTTCCACTAAAATTTTTCGGACACTGAATCGATTGGAATGTGTTCCAGAACGATAGGGCTCCCTCTGGATGAGGTTAGGGGTCAAATGGGTAAGCTACTTACCCATTCCGAATATGGATTTTCGAAGATTCCGGATACCTAGGAGTGTGGGGCAATCATTTTCCAAAGAATTTGGACCGGGTAGATCATGAAGTGCGTAACCCCATTCTCCAGGACCCTAGTGGAAAGAGCAATCGCAGCGTTTGTAATTACTCGTACGTGCTATGCTTACTTCAAGATCACGGGTTACATTGAACTGCCCACCTGCATCACCCTTCAACCGGTTTCCCTGGTGGCATTGCGTATGATTTCAAAAAGAAATTGAGGGATTATTGGTGGCACTGCGATGTGTGCCCACCAGGTCATAAGAGTCATCAAATACTGAAAAAAAGATAAATTTAAGAACACCCAGGCTCCTCAGAAAGAATTATAAATGTAATACTCCCTTGTTGTGCCTAACTTATACGTATTTAGTTGGATTGCCACTAGTGCTGTTGTAAGGTTTGATGGGGGGGGGGGGGGGGGGGGGGGGGGGGGGGGGGGGGGGGGGGGTGGGGGGGGGGGTGCTGCCAAAGGAGATCGGTGAATTGATTGAGATTGTCCTCAACACAACCAATCAGCCCACTGTTTCCTCCACCATAAGCAAAAAAATAAGAAAAATGTGCTGTGAATAATAAACAATTGCGAACGAATGTATGGCGTGCATTGTCCGAACGCATTAACCACTGGTTTTCATTTTAAAGCGTCTCTCGTTTGAACACAACATAATGGTGATGGACTGGATATATTGATGAATATGAATCTCACGAGCCCTAAACCTCACCAGAAGTGCAGTTGGTATCAGCCACTGAAGGAATAATCGGATCATCACTCACATGCATTGTCTCGCACCCCAACTAGGGAAACGGACGTATTAAAGGGGCATTACGGTTTGATGAAATCCGTGTTCATTGGCGTCATCCACGCGTCTGCCTACGTTTTCGTCATCATCGGCGATAAGCCCCTTCCTGCGGCGCAGGCCTTCTTTGACTTCGTGAAAGGCCTGGCGCTGTTTGGAGAGGAATATAACCGATTATTAATCATTACGCAGCTTATGATATCGGTCGTGGGTTGGAATATTAAATATATGTGTCACTCGCTGTAATATTGACATTCCCATCTATTTTCGCAGTAATGCGTGCCGATTCTATCCGACTTGCCACACGCTGAATTTGGGGGGGATAGGGTCCTCGTTTTGCCACTTCATCATGCTGTTGCTTGGCAGACGATAAAAGAAACTTTGACCCACACGGCAGATAAAGAGGATTAAAGGATTGCCTCACACCAATCTACATAGACGTCAACCCTTCTAACTTGAACTTGTAATGGCAGCAATCTTTTTT